>CM060394.1:161092219-161341854 GCA_030545235.1 Helianthus tuberosus
GACATTCCTAAAACTGCGTTTAGAACGAGGTATGGTCATTATGAATTTACTGTCATGCCATTTGGTTTAACCAATGCCCCAGCTGCATTTATGGACATGATGAACCGAATATGTAAGCCATATTTGGATAAATTCATAATTGTATTCATAGATGATATTCTAATTTACTCTAAGAATAAAGAGGATCATGCAAGACATTTGCACGCACTTTTAAGTCTGTTAAGAAAGGAAAAACTTTATGCTAAGTTTTCAAAGTGTGAATTTTGGTTAGAACAGGTACATTTTCTTGGACACCTAGTTAATCATGAAGGAATTCATGTAGACCCAACCAAAATCGAGGCAATTACGAAATGGAAAACCCCTGAGTCACCAACAGAGGTTAGAAGTTTCTTAGGATTGGCCGGTTATTATAGAAGATTTATTAAAGATTTCTCTAGAATAGCCATTCCCTTACCTAAGTTAACTTGTAAATCTGTTAAGTTTGAATGGGGAATAAAACAAGAAGAAGCCTTTAGAATTCTTAAGCAAAGATTAACCCATACACCAATATTAGCATTACCAGAAGGAACTGAAGACTTTGTAGTCTATTGTGATGCTTCTAAATTAGGTTATGGATGTGTATTGATGCAACGCCAAAAGGTTATAGCATATGCATCTAGACAACTTAAGAATCATGAAGAGAATTATTCAACCCATGATTTAGAATTAGGAGCTATAATTTTTGCTCTTAAGATTTGGAGACATTACCTTTATGGTAGTAAGTTTACCATATTCACTGATCATAAGAGTTTAAGGTATGTTTTCGGACAAAAGGAGTTGAATATGAGACAAAGACGCTGGATGGAATTTCTTAGTGACTATGATTGTAATATCCAGTATCATGAAGGAAAAGAAAATGTAGTGGCAGATGCTTTAAGTAGAAAGTATTATGAAAAACCAAAAAGGGTACGTTCTCTTAAATTAAATCTGCAAGTAGATTTAAATGATCAGATAAGAGAAGCACAAGAATCAGTAATCAAGGATGATTCTGAAAAATTAAAAGGTATGTTAAAAGAATTAAAACAAGGAACAGATGGAATTTGGAGGTTCCATGAAAAAAGAATGTGGATACCTAAATTAGGAAACCTGCGTAATCGTATATTAGAAGAAGCTCATAAATCTAAATATACGATGCATCCAGGAAGTGATAAAATGTACCAGGATTTAAGGAAAAATTTCTGGTGGATAGGAATGAAAAAGGACATAGCAACCTACGTTTCTAAATGTTTAACTTGCTCACAAGTTAAAGCTGAACATCAGAAACCCTCAGGTTTGTTACAGCAATTAGAAATGCCAGTGTGGAAATGGGAATTAATCACAATGGATTTTGTTACTAAATTACCCAAAACTAGGAAAGGAAATGATACAATCTGGGTGATTGTAGATAGACTAACCAAGTCAGCTCATTTTCTACCAATGAAAGAAACAATTAGTATGGAACAATTATCTAAATTGTATGTAAATGAAATTGTTTCTTTACATGGCATTCCTTTATCAATTGTTTCTGACAGAGATAGTCGCTTTACATCTCATTTTTGGTCAAGTTTCCAAAAGGCAATGGGAACTAAGATAAAGTTAAGTACGGCTTATCATCCACAAACAGATGGACAAAGTGAAAGGACAATTCAGACAATGGAAGATATGCTTAGAGCTTGTGTAATTGACTTTGGAGGTAATTGGGACGATCACTTACCTTTAATAGAATTTTCTTATAATAACAGTTATCACACAAGTATCAATGCTGCACCATTTGAAGCACTTTATGGACGAAAGTGTCGAACCCCAGTCTGTTGGGCAGAAATTGGGGAAAAGCAATTATCTGGACCTGAGATAGTGCAGGAAACAACTGATAAGATTATTCAAGTCAAGGAACGATTGAAAGCAGCACGTGATCGACAAAAGAGTTATGCTGATAACCGATGCAAGCCGTTGGAATTTCAAGTAGGAGATAAAGTATTGTTAAAAGTCTCTCCTTGGAAAGGAGTGGTAAGATTCATCAAACGGGGAAAGCTAAGTCCCAGGTATGTTGGACCTTTTAAGATTATTAGAAGAATAGGACCTGTAGCCTATCAGCTACAATTGCCAGAGGAAATGGCAGGAATACATGATGTGTTTCATGTATCAAATCTTAAAAAGTGTTTAGCTGATGAATCATTGATAGTGCCTCTTAAGGATATAGAGGTAAATGAACAACTCAAATTTGTAGAAAGACCTTTACAAATTGAAGACAGGAAAATCAAGAATCTCAAACATAAAAGACTAGTTCTAGTCAAAGTGAAGTGGGATTCCAAAAGAGGACCTGAGTATACATGGGAACTCGAATCAGAAATGAAAAGGAAATATCCACACTTATTTCAGTAGATCTCGAGGACGAGCTCTAAACAAGGTGGGGAGAATGTAACAACCCTCGGTAAAACCAATACCCTCATAATATTTCCGACTCTCTAATATACTATAAAATGTCTCCATATGTCTTTAATTACACCCCGTATGTGAAAACCGAGCCCAAATTATGTTATAGTTTATAAGAATAAAATAAAAAAATCTGAATTTAGAGCTGAGGCGGGCCGCGTAGGATCCCACCTCAAGCTCACGCGGGCCGTATTAAGACTAGATTGGACTCCGCTGACTTCTTTAGTTCATGCGGGCCGCTTCAACTTAAGCTTACATCAACGCGGGCCGCGAGAGACCTGTACACGCGATTGCACCAGAGGCCGACACGTGTCGACATCGTGGCGGACCTACTCAACGACTCAGCTAAGCTAGTCCGTTGACTCGCTTTGACGCGGGCCGCGTAAGCCCTGCTTGTCTTTCACGCGGGCCGCGACAGAACCCAATTTCACAAGTATAAATAGAAGGCATCAGTTTACGAATTCCGTCGCTCACATTTCATTCTCAATCTCGAAATCTCTGATATTGGAAGTAATATTTTGGGTATTATACCCCTAATTAGCGAGGTTCTGCTCCATTGTAAGTATTATAACCCCGGTTTCATAATAGTTACGCTGCCCGATTGATTTAGGGTTCCGTAACAACTGTCGTGGTTCTGCCCGACGTAGTTGTTGGAATGCCGTCTCGGGGAGGGTATTATTAATAATTTCAAAGGGTTATGGTACTAATCAATGTACATTTGTATAAATTATAGATTATAGCCAGGAAACCCTTACGAAAAGCCTAAGACAGCAATGTGAGTTTATCCTCTTTTTGTTAATGTTTTTGGTAATGTTTTACCAAACCTTAAATGTTTTACCATGAAAATTAGCAGTGATTGAGTCTTTGTAGTTATTCAATTACTGCCGGTATGTTGGGGTTTTGTATACAAAATTTTGTACTACTTGCGAGTAGTAAGTCGGGATGACAATACGTTACCATTGGACAATGAGTTAGCCAATGGGTAATATGACCCACAAGTCAGGATTGATAGTACCAAATGGAGTAATTGTGTAGACATAAACAATGTGATCGCTCTCAATACTGTTCACTGTGACTTTAAACTTAATTAATTTGGGATTCACTCACCAGTATTTCCGACTGACAAATGTTTTTAAAACGCGTTACAGGTAACCCAATGTGACAGCCGATTATTAAAAGCCAGCTGGAGAGCACTGAAGGCTTGAGGATAATGTGGCTATAAAAGTTACCAAATAAACGGTGTTTTAAATTAAATAAAATAGGGTTTGTCCCTATAAATGTATTATAATAAGAAACTTGGGTTTTGCCCTTGTCATTTATTAATATGAAATATGGTGGTTTTTACTCTGATAAACATTTCCTAACTACGGTCCTGATGTAAATTCCGCTGCGAGACTAATTGAAACTGATACCACCAAACTCTGAGATCACGTCCGCCCATTCCCGGGGAACAGGGACCGGGGGTTGTGACAGAAGGTGGTATCAGAGCCTAGCCACTGGTTCAAGCCAAAGAAGTGTTCTGCTGACACTTAAATTATAAAACTTGTGTTAGGAAATAAATTACGAAATAAATGCATAACTGTAATTATGTGTTATGTATTATTTGACTATCTGTTAGTTTTCAGTATGAGTGATCAAGGACCATCAGACGTGAATCGTCAGTTATTTGATTCACCTAGGAGTGAAGGTACATCATCACAGCCTGCCCTTTCAGGGTATTCTGCTGATCAGGAGGAGGGAATATTTACCTTTAGAGCTCAATCTGAAGAACCATTTCCTACTAAGAAGCGAGGATGGTTCAGTAAAGAAGCTTTTGCTCGTAGGAAGAGAATGAGGAAATTGCAACAGCAAAGGACTTTAGCAGCCATTAAGAGAGAGACAGATGCCCATACTCAAGATATGCTAAATAGAAGATTAGCTAATTTCCATATCTTAGCTACGACTGCTGCTGACCCAGGTCTGGAACAATTAGTAGCCCCACAACCACAAAACCCAGAACACCCTATGGAGATAGAAAATCAGGAAAACCAGGTGGAAATGCATGATTTTAACCCAGAAGAAATCGCTCGGGTACCTGCACAAAACCCACTAGACCCGAATTACGACCCCTGGTGGGACGATAATAGGGACTTTGTGCAACGTTACCCTATTCAGGATTATCCACCCATACAGAACATAGAAGTTTACCCAGGTATGGACCCTTTAGATCCCTATTACCAAGATGATTATATTAGGGAGATATTAGAGGATCCTTACCAATTTCAGGAATTATCACCCCCATATCAGGAACCCGTACCCCAGATTCCCAACCCAGTCCGAGAACCTGCACCCCCAATGAGTGCAGAAAACGTTCAAGAACTTAGGACTTTCGGGGAGGAAATTCTGGAGAACAGTGAGAGGATGCGTCAGGTGGGAGAGCGTCTCGTATGGAAATACGATGAGCGCAATATGGATTTTTGGATAAATCCATATCCGTGAATGTTTGAATGGAGGAAGTGGTAGTAATAATAATATAATAAAAATAAAATAAAATATGTGTGTACGGATGCATATTACTACTTTATTTTGTTGGTATTGTAATTTTATTTCTGTACTAGTGTGTAATAGACGCATAAGTATATGAAAAGAGTAAGTAGCAATGTTCTACGATTTTGGCAAAACTGCGTGTCGTGTGATTAATTATATTAAAATATTATTTGTGATATTAATATGGGATAAATGTTTAAAATTCAGATGGCCGACCAAGGAAATCAAGTCAATTTGGATAATAACCCGGAAATCCAGAATGATAATATTCAGAATGACGATAATCTGAATAATGAGAACCCAAACCACAATAACAATGGAAACCAAGTGGATAATAGTGCTATCCAACACATAGTGGCACAGGGAATTATAGATGCTATGCCATTTATACTACAAACTGTTAAGGATGCTGATAATAAAAGTAAGCATAGCAGTAAGCGACCACTTGAACCAGAAAACAGTGTGAACAATGGACCGGTACTTCAAATACCTATTCCCAAAAGAAGAAGAACCATGCCTTATGGTTGTTCTTATAAAGAATTTTGGTCTTGTAAACAAATGGAATTCTCGGGCAATGAAGGGGCCATTGCAACCTTACGTTGGATAGAGAAGACTGAGGCAGTCTTAAGAATAAGTAAGTGTGCTGAAGAAGATAAGATACTGTTTGCTTCTAATCTGTTTAAGAACGCAGCACTAGAATGGTGGAACACTATCCTCCAAACAAAAGGAAGTGATAGAACCTACAATATGGAATGGGAAGAATTTAAGGATAAGGTAGAAAGAAAATTCTGCCCACCTAATGAAAAGGAACAGATAGCAAACAAATTCCTAAACCTTAGGATGACTGGTGTAGATAGCAAAGGGTACACTAAGTTATTTTTCGAATATGCTAGGATAGTGCCAACCCTTGCATCACCAGAACCAGTGTTAATCTCTCGTTATATTTGGGGAATAATTGGGGAGATTAGACACATAGTCAAGGCAGCTAGACCTCAAACCATAGAAGAAGCTGTAGAATTAACAAATACCTTGACTGATGAATTAGTCCGTACTAGAGAAGAAGACCAGAGAAGGAACCTAACCCAAAGGCTTACTCAAGAATTCCGTTCGGGGAATTACAATCGCAGGAATACAGGTTCTACCTCTGCACCATACTGCAGAAATTGCAAGAAAAAGCATTCTGGAAAATGCTCCATTCTCTGCAATCATTGTAAGATGCCAGGACACAAGGAAGAAAATTGCAGGAAGAAAACCAGTAATGGATTATGCTACAACTGTGGAGAAAAAGGTCATATCAGGCCAAATTGTCCAAAATTAGCTCCAGCCACAGATAACAAGAATACTAGAAATGCTAGAGCATTTGTTCTGACTGCAGAAGAAGCCAAGATGATCCCAGACGTTATAGCTGGTACATTTTTAGTTAATGATGTCTTTGCTAAAGTATTATTTGACTCTGGTGCAAACCAAAGTTTTATTAATACTTCGTTTTGCAAAATTTTAAATCAATCATTAACTAAACTACCACAAGAATGTCCAGTAGAAACAGCTAATGGAGAAACTATTAAGATTTCTGAAATTTTGCAAGGAGCAGGCATAGAAATTTTAAATCAGAGATTTATTGCAAATCTTTACCCTATGAATCTGGTAGGATTTGATGTTGTTTTAGGAATGGATTGGTTAATAGCCAATAAAGCCAATATTTTGTGTGATAAAAAGGTAATTCAAGTAAATTCACCAAAAGGTAAAACGATCACAATTAAAGGAGATAAGTCTTCTAAATCCAATAAATTCATCTCTGTGATGAAAACTGCAAGCTGTATAAGAAAAGGTTCTATAGTGTATCTGATTTCTATAATCACTAACACTAAAGGAAAGGATTTAAAAGATATTCCAGTAGTATCTCAGTTTTCAGATGTTTTTCCAGAAGAATTACCAGGACTACCTCCGGATAGAGAAGTTGAATTCAGAATCCATTTAATACCAGGAACGTCACCAATTGCCAAAGCACCTTACCGTTTGGCACCTGCAGAAATGCAAGAATTAAAGAAACAATTACATGAATTATTAGAAAAAGGATTCATACAGCCAAGTTCATCGCCATGGGGAGCGCCGATATTGTTTGTTAAAAAGAAGGACGGATCAATGCGGATGTGCATTGACTACCGTGAATTAAACAAGGTCACGATTAAGAATCGGTACCCATTACCAAGAATCGATGATTTGTTTGATCAACTGCAAGGAGCTCGATTTTTCTCTAAGATCGATTTAAGGTCAGGATATCATCAATTAAAGGTACAGGAAGAGGACATTCCTAAAACTGCGTTTAGAACGAGGTATGGTCATTATGAATTTACTGTCATGCCATTTGGTTTAACCAATGCCCCAGCTGCATTTATGGACATGATGAACCGAATATGTAAGCCATATTTGGATAAATTCATAATTGTATTCATAGATGATATTCTAATTTACTCTAAGAATAAAGAGGATCATGCAAGACATTTGCACGCACTTTTAAGTCTGTTAAGAAAGGAAAAACTTTATGCTAAGTTTTCAAAGTGTGAATTTTGGTTAGAACAGGTACATTTTCTTGGACACCTAGTTAATCATGAAGGAATTCATGTAGACCCAACCAAAATCGAGGCAATTACGAAATGGAAAACCCCTGAGTCACCAACCGAGGTTAGAAGTTTCTTAGGATTGGCCGGTTATTATAGAAGATTTATTAAAGATTTCTCTAGAATAGCCATTCCCTTAACTAAGTTAACTTGTAAATCTGTTAAGTTTGAATGGGGAATAAAACAAGAAGAAGCCTTTAGAATTCTTAAGCAAAGATTAACCCATACACCAATATTAGCATTACCAGAAGGAACTGAAGACTTTGTAGTCTATTGTGATGCTTCTAAATTAGGTTATGGATGTGTATTGATGCAACGCCAAAAGGTTATAGCATATGCATCTAGACAACTTAAGAATCATGAAGAGAATTATTCAACCCATGATTTAGAATTAGGAGCTATAATTTTTGCTCTTAAGATTTGGAGACATTACCTTTATGGTAGTAAGTTTACCATATTCACTGATCATAAGAGTTTAAGGTATGTTTTCGGACAAAAGGAGTTGAATATGAGACAAAGACGCTGGATGGAATTTCTTAGTGACTATGATTGTAATATCCAGTATCATGAAGGAAAAGCAAATGTAGTGGCAGATGCTTTAAGTAGAAAGTATTATGAAAAACCAAAAAGGGTACGTTCTCTTAAATTAAATCTGCAAGTAGATTTAAATGATCAGATAAGAGAAGCACAAGAATCAGTAATCAAGGATGATTCTGAAAAATTAAAAGGTATGTTAAAAGAATTAAAACAAGGAACAGATGGAATTTGGAGGTTCCATGAAAAAAGAATGTGGATACCTAAATTAGGAAACCTGCGTAATCGTATATTAGAAGAAGCTCATAAATCTAAATATACGATGCATCCAGGAAGTGATAAAATGTACCAGGATTTAAGGAAAAATTTCTGGTGGATAGGAATGAAAAAGGACATAGCAACCTACGTTTCTAAATGTTTAACTTGCTCACAAGTTAAAGTTGAACATCAGAAACCCTCAGGTTTGTTACAGCAATTAGAAATGCCAGTGTGGAAATGGGAATTAATCACAATGGATTTTGTTACTAAATTACCCAAAACTAGGAAAGGAAATGATACAATCTGGGTGATTGTAGATAGACTAACCAAGTCAGCTCACTTTCTACCAATGAAAGAAACAATTAGTATGGAACAATTATCTAAATGGTATGTAAATGAAATTGTTTCTTTACATGGCATTCCTTTATCAATTGTTTCTGACAGAGATAGTCGCTTTACATCTCATTTTTGGTCAAGTTTCCAAAAGGCAATGGGAACTAAGATAAAGTTAAGTACGGCTTATCATCCACAAACAGATGGACAAAGTGAAAGGACAATTCAGACAATGGAAGATATGCTTAGAGCTTGTGTAATTGACTTTGGAGGTAATTGGGACGATCACTTACCTTTAATAGAATTTTCTTATAATAACAGTTATCACACAAGTATCAATGCTGCACCATTTGAAGCACTTTATGGACGAAAGTGTCGAACCCCAGTCTGTTGGGCAGAAATTGGGGAAAAGCAATTATCTGGACCTGAGATAGTGCAGGAAACAACTGATAAGATTATTCAAGTCAAGGAACGATTGAAAGCAGCACGTGATCGACAAAAGAGTTATGCTGATAACCGATGCAAGCCGTTGGAATTTCAAGTAGGAGATAAAGTATTGTTAAAAGTCTCTCCTTGGAAAGGAGTGGTAAGATTCATCAAACGGGGAAAGCTAAGTCCCAGGTATGTTGGACCTTTTAAGATTATTAGAAGAATAGGACCTGTAGCCTATCAGCTACAATTGCCAGAGGAAATGGCAGGAATACATGATGTGTTTCATGTATCAAATCTTAAAAAGTGTTTAGCTGATGAATCATTGATAGTGCCTCTTAAGGATATAGAGGTAAATGAACAACTCAAATTTGTAGAAAGACCTTTACAAATTGAAGACAGGAAAATCAAGAATCTCAAACATAAAAGACTAGTTCTAGTCAAAGTGAAGTGGGATTCCAAAAGAGGACCTGAGTATACATGGGAACTCGAATCAGAAATGAAAAGGAAATATCCACACTTATTTCAGTAGATCTCGAGGACGAGCTCTAAACAAGGTGGGGAGAATGTAACAACCCTCGGTAAAACCAATACCCTCATAATATTTCCGACTCTCTAATATACTATAAAATGTCTCCATATGTCTTTAATTACACCCCGTATGTGAAAACCGAGCCCAAATTATGTTATAGTTTATAAGAATAAAATAAAAAAATCTGAATTTAGAGCTGAGGCGGGCCGCGTAGGATCCCACCTCAAGCTCACGCGGGCCGTATTAAGACTAGATTGGACTCCGCTGACTTCTTTAGTTCATGCGGGCCGCTTCAACTTAAGCTTACATCAACGCGGGCCGCGAGAGACCTGTACACGCGATTGCACCAGAGGCCGACACGTGTCGACATCGTGGCGGACCTACTCAACGACTCAGCTAAGCTAGTCCGTTGACTCGCTTTGACGCGGGCCGCGTAAGCCTTGCTTGTCTTTCACGCGGGCCGCGACAGAACCCAATTTCACAAGTATAAATAGAAGGCATCAGTTTACGAATTCCGTCGCTCACATTTCATTCTCAATCTCGAAATCTCTGATATTGGAAGTAATATTTTGGGTATTATACCCCTAATTAGCGAGGTTCTGCTCCATTGTAAGTATTATAACCCCGGTTTCATAATAGTTACGCTGCCCGATTGATTTAGGGTTCCGTAACAACTGTCGTGGTTCTGCCCGACGTAGTTGTTGGAATGCCGTCTCGGGGAGGGTATTATTAATAATTTCAAAGGGTTATGGTACTAATCAATGTACATTTGTATAAATTATAGATTATAGCCAGGAAACCCTTACGAAAAGCCTAAGACAGCAATGTGAGTTTATCCTCGTTTTGTTAATGTTTTTGGTAATGTTTTACCAAACCTTAAATGTTTTACCATGAAAATTAGCAGTGATTGAGTCTTTGTAGTTATTCAATTACTGCCGGTATGTTGGGGTTTTGTATACAAAATTTTGTACTACTTGCGAGTAGTAAGTCGGGATGACAATACGTTACCATTGGACAATGAGTTAGCCAATGGGTAATATGACCCACAAGTCAGGATTGATAGTACCAAATGGAGTAATTGTGTAGACATAAACAATGTGATCGCTCTCAATACTGTTCACTGTGACTTTAAACTTAATTAATTTGGGATTCACTCACCAGTATTTCCGACTGACAAATGTTTTTAAAACGCGTTTCAGGTAACCCAATGTGACAGCCGATTATTAAAAGCCAGCTGGAGAGCACTGAAGGCTTGAGGATAATGTGGCTATAAAAGTTACTAAATAAACGGTGTTTTAAATTAAATAAAATAGGGTTTGTCCCTATAAATGTATTGTAATAAGAAACTTGGGTTTTGCCCTTGTTATTTATTAATATGAAATATGGTGGTTTTTACTCTGATAAACATTTCCTAACTACGGTCCTGATGTAAATTCCGCTGCGAGACTAATTGAAACTGATACCACCAAACTCTGAGATCACGTCCGCCCGTTCCCGGGGAACAGGGACCGGGGGTTGTGACACGCACCACCACCACCAATGGGTTATGATAACCCAATTCCATCTTACGCCGGTGCAGCGGCGTATAACCCTTTTGAGCAGCCAGCTTATCCTGGCTACAACTACTACAACGCCCCTACCGTCGACCCGTACCTTGAGGCGGCCAACTACAATGCACTTCATCCTGAAGGGCCCTTCGCAGCTTCGTACCAGTCAGGGTACCAAGCATATGGGTACCAATACCCGCCACCTCCTCAACCTCCGCAGCAGCAGCCGCCACAGCCGCCACTGATCCACCCACTGCAACAACAGGAGATCCTTTAGAGGTTGAACCAGGTGGAGCGGGAGGTTCAAGAGGAGCGTAGAAGCCGCCGGGGTCAGCTTAAGGGTTTGGCAAATCTGATCAAGGGGAAGAAGAAGAGGGATTTTTGAAGATTTCTTATTTATTTGTGTTGTAATTCTTTTTCCAATTAAGTCCCTGTGTGGACATTTATTTATGTATTTGATCCCTGCGAGGACTTGTATTGTTGTTTTAGCCCCTGCGTGAGCAAGTTATTTATGTAAAAGTCCCGTTTAGGGCAAATATGTACTTCTTCTTATTTATTTATGGAATGCTTTAATTTAAATTTCATTTGTCATTATATATATGAATATGATATATGAAATAAATCAAAATATCATTCCTTTTTGAAATTAATCTGCCAATAAATATTGAAAGAAAATCTTGAAGGTATAACCTAGCCTATATGTCATTTTAGGCATGGCCCAGATGGTAAAACCTTTTTAAGATGCACACCTGGCAAATGTGATTCGATAAAATCACACAAGTCATCCTTATATTGGATTTTTCCAATTCATTTCCTCTATTTAATTACAACATCCATTAGTGATGAAGTGCCTACGGGCCATAATAATTGTCAAATAAGACAAAAGACAGTTGTAGTCGGCGACTCCCTGTCAAGAAATGGTAATGAACTATGTTCAAACCTTAATGCCTTGATCTTATAAGATCATGGGCTAAAATTTTATAAATGTCCTTCTAACTAGGCCTTTTGTGCCACTCTAATATCTTTAATAAGTTTTAACTAGGGATAAATTGTAATAAAAACCCTAAATGAATATGACTAAATAAAATATCCAAAATGGTTTGTATTTACCATGGTTAATGAATTGTCAATGATAATACCATAACAAGACTTCTGAATAATATTGTCAATTGTTTTATGTAGCAATCAAGCTACATGGCTGAATCTGATGAAGTTAACAGTCACCCTCGAGAGGATAATGGTACCACCAGAATTAATGTAGCTGGTGCAGATCTGCAAGCCATGATTGATAATGCCGTCACTCGAGCTATGGACAGGCAATTCAAGGAGTCTAGTGGTACTCGTAGCAGGACCCTATCAGTTGCCCATTCAAAGCCACCATCTAAGTCACACGCATCACACAGAGACGATTCCCATCACTAATCAAATCAAAGGAGTGTCCCGTCTAAGAAGATTGTGCTCAGTCAAGAGCCACGTGTTAAGACATGTTCTTATAAGTATTTTGTCTCCTGCAAGCCCAGGGATTTCACAGGGGAGAAAGGAGCCATCGATTGCATGACTTGGCTTGATAAGATGGATACAGTGGTTGATATTAGTGGTTGTGCCGAACAGGACATTGTGAAATTTGTTTCACAATCTTTTAAGGGCGAAGCTCTAGCTTGGTGGAGGTCCCTAATCCAAGCTACAGGGAAGATCCCACTTTACAACATGTCTGGGGATCAGTTTGTGACGTTGATCAAAGATAATTTCTGTCCTCAGCATGAGGTGGAAAGGATTGAGACTGACTTCTTGACCTTGGTCATGAAGAATTTAGACTGTCAGGCATACCTTACGACTTTCAACACCATGTCTCGATTGGTTCCTTACTTGGTCAGACCGGAACCGAAACGTATAGCTCATTTTATCAGAGGTCTAGAACCAGAGATTAAAGCAAGTATGAAAGCATCCAGACCCACCACATTCAGGTCAGTGGTTGATTTGTCGTTATCTCTTACTCTTGAGGCGGTCAGGCAGAGATCGCTTAAGAATTCGGATGAGGGGAAGAGGAAGCGTGAGGAGGAGAACTCACACCGTTCTGATAAGAAACATAAGGGGAACTCTGATCACAAGAAGAGTTCAGGGTTTAAAAAGGATGACCAGCAGTCAAGTGAGAAGCCCAAATGTAAGACCTGCCAGAAGCGTCATTTCGGGAAGTGTAGACTCGAGTCAAGATCACAATCACAGTCAAAGCCTATTGTGTGTGGGATCTGCAAGTCCAAGGAGCATAAGTCATTGGATTGCAAAAAGATGAAGGACGCAACCTGTTACGGTTGCAATGAGAAGGGGCACATTAAGACCAATTGCCCCAAGTATGCAAAGAAGCCTGAAGAGGCTAAGAAAACCAATGCTCGGGTCTTTCAAATGAACGCTCAGGAGGCTGTGCAAAACGACAATGTGATAACATGTACCTTTCTCATCAATGATGTATATGCTAGAGTATTGTTTGATTCGGGTGCAGACAAGTCTTTTGTGGATAATAAATTTTGTAAGTTATTAAATCTGCCTGTTAAAACTCTAAGCATAAAGTATGAGGTAGAATTAGCCGATGGTACTATAGAGACCGCTTCAACAGTTCTAGATGGATGTTTTATATCCATTAGGAATCACTCTTTTCCGCTCTCTCTGCTTTCGTTAAAATTAGCAGGATTTGACATAGTGATAGGCATGGATTGGTTATCTCATAACCAAGCTCAGATCGTGTGTGACAAGAAGCAAGTGGTGATCAAGACTCCTTATGGTGAGCTGTTAACAATACAAGGAGATACTCAATACGGGTTACCTAAGCAAGTGTCCTTGATTAAGGCGTCGAGGTGTATGAAGAAAGGTTGTGTCATTTATATGGCACAGGTAACCATTGATGAGCCAAAGCCCAAGATTGAAGACATCCCTGTTATTTCTGAATATCCAGAAATATTCCCTGAAGAACTACCTGGTTTGCCCCCAGATAGGCAAGTGGAGTTCAGAATCGATATCATTCCTGGAGCTGCGCCAATTGCAAGAGCACCTTATCGATTGGCACCAACTGAGATGAAAGAGTTAAGGACTCATTTGTATGATTTGTTGGCAAAGGGTTTTATTCGACCTAGCTCGTCCCCTTGGGGAGCCCCGATCCTGTTTGTGAATAAGAAGGATGGCTCGATGCGTCTATGCATCGATTATCGCGAGCTGAATAAAGTGACAATCAAGAACATGTATCCGTTACCCAGGATCGACGATCTATTCGATCAACTACAAGGGGCAAGTTATTTCTACAAGATTGATTTAAGGTCAGGTTACCATCAACTGAAGGTCAGAGATGAAGATGTGCATAAGACTGCATTCAAAACTCGATATGGACACTACGAGTTCTTGGTGATGCCTTTCGGGCTCACTAATGCACTAGCAGCGTTCATGGATCTCATGAATCACGTTTGCAAGCCATATTTGGATAAGTTTGTCATTGTCTTCATTGATGACATTCTTATTTACTCAAAGAATCAAGCCGATCATGAAAGACATCTTCGGTGTATCCTTAAACTTCTACAGCAAGAATGGCTCTACGCCAAGTTTTCTAAATGTGAGTTTTGGCTTTGTGAAGTCCAATTTCTTGGACATATGGTGAGCGAGCGTGGTATCCAGGTGGATCCTGCTAAGATAGAAGCGATTATGAATTGGCAAGAGCCTAAGACTCCCACAGAGATACGCAATTTCCTGGTTCTAGCAGGATACTATCGACGTTTCATTGAGAACTTTTCAAGGATTGCTGCACCCTTAACGTCGTTAACTCGGAAGAATGTCAAGTTTGACTGGGGTCCCAAGCAGCAAGAATCCTTTGATGTTCTTAAGAAGAAATTAAGCAATGCTCCCGTGTTGACATTGCCGGAAGGAATTGAAGAATTTGTGGTCTATTGTGACGCATCGCACACAGGTATGGGATGTGTGCTTATGCAGAAGGGCAAGCTTATTGCCTATGCTTCACGTCAATTAAAGGTGCACGATAAGAATTACACCACCCACGATTTGGAGTTGGGTGCCGTTGTATTTGCACTAAAGCTTTGGAGGCATTACCTTTATGGAACAAAGTGCGTGATCTATTCTGATCATAAGAGCCTTCAACATCTGTTTAACCAGAAGGACCTTAACATGAGGCAACGTCGATGGATGGAGACACTGAATGATTATGACTGTGAAATCCGATATCATCCAGGCAAAGCGAATGTAGTCGCCGATGCCTTGAGCAGAAAGGAAAGGATTAAGCCTATTAGAATCAATGCCAAGAGCATTGAATTGAAGAGCAGCTTGAATGAAAGGTTATTAGCCGCTCAAAAGGAAGCTGTATTAGAGGCTAACTATCCGAATGAGAAATTGGGCGTTACTGCTGAACAGTTATCATATGGCAAGGATGGAATCCTAAGATTGAATGGACGAATATGGGTTCCAATTTATGGAGGACTACGAGATGTGATTCTTCAAGAAGCTCATAGCTCCAAATATTCTGTTCATCCTGGCAGTAATAAGATGTACCATGATTTAAAGGCAAATTATTGGTGGATAGGTTTGAAGAAATCTATAGCCACTTATGTGGCTAAATGTCTGACGTGTGCACAAGTCAAAGCAGAGCATCAAAAGCCGTCAGGTTTGCTACAACAGCCTGAACTTCCCACCTGGAAATGGGAAATGGTAACCATGGATTTTATCATAAATTTACCAAAGACAAAGAACGGAAATGATACTATTTGGGTTATAGTCGATAGGTTGACCAAGTCAGCCCATTTCTTGCCGATTAAAGAAACTCACAGCTCCGACAAGTTAGCTCAGCTGTACGTGGATGAGATTGTATCTCTTCACGAAGTGCCAGTATCTATTATCTCTGATAGGGATACAAGATACACATCGCATTTTTGGAAAAGCTTTCAGCAATCTTTGGGCACACGACTAAATTTCAGCACTGCTTATCATCCTCAAACGGATGGTCAAAGCGAGCGTACAATCCAAACACTTGAGGATATGTTACGGGCGTGTGTTATAGATTTGGGAGGAAGTTGGGATGACCATCTTCCGTTGATTGAATTTTCGTACAATAATAGCTATCATTCAAGTATTTAAGCCGCACCTTTCGAAGCTTTGTATGGAAGAAAGTGTAGAACGCCAGTTTGCTGGGCGGAAGTTGGAGATGTCCAACTGTCAGGACCCGATATAGTCCTGGAAACGACAGATAAAATCGTGCAGATCCGTGATCGTCTCAAAGCTGCCAGGGATAGGCAGAAAAGTTACGCGGACAAAAGGCGTAAACCTCTGAAATTCAAGGTAGGCGACAAGGTATTACTCAAGGTGTCACCCTGGAAAGGGGTGATGCGTTTTGGCAAGAAGGGCAAGTTAAGCCCAAGATACATAGGACCATTCGAGATCGTCGAATGTGTCGGAACTGTAGCTTACAAGTTAAATCTACCAGAAGTGCTTAGTGGAATACATAATGTATTCCACATCTGCAACCTAAAGAAATGTCTAGCCGATGAGTCGCTAGCAATGTCACATAAAGACGTGCAGATAGATGAGAGCTTGAAATTCGTTGAAAAACCTTTGTTGGTCGAGGATCGACAGGTTAAGAAACTTCGAAGAAAGCATGTACCGATTATGAAGGTAAAATGGGATGCCCGAAGAGGCCCAGAATACACGTGGGAGGTTGAATCCACAATGAAACAGAAGTACCCTCATTTATTTCAGTAAGTCTCGAGGTCGAGATTTCTTTTAAGGGGGTGAGGATGTAACACCTCGCAAAAATCATGTCCAATATAATAAAGACACGTGTTATGAATTTTAAACGTGTTATAAACCCGGATTATGTTAAAAGATAAATGGTAGGATTAAAAGTGTCAACATGTTAATTATTACCTCTGAGTGACCTTTTAACATTTTCAAACTTTCGTAAAATATAAATACATTCTCATGAAAATCTAATAAGGATTTCATAAGTATCCGGTTAAACTTTTGTGATGATAAATTCCACATTCAAATAAATGGGATCCTATGTGCATTTATGACAATTCTCCTTCACATGATCTTTTCACAAGACTCCAAGGCAACTAATGCATGGCAATGCATTCTTAGCAATGCAGACCTGATCATGTAGGCCCTTCATGCTGATAATGACCAGAGATTCGAGATATGATAGGTTGCATGGTCAAATGTTAAAAGTTCTCAAGTTTTTGTCTTCTGTCTAGGGCTTACGGACCGCAAGGAGACCACCTTACCGACCGTAAGGTGGCTGATCTGGGCGAGTAAAATTTAAAAAGCGGATACGGACCGTAAGGCCTTAAGCTTACGGTCCGTAAGACCTGTAACTGGGCAGTAAAATGGACAGCTGCAGGTTACAGCCATTACACCGCCTTTGTAACCTATTTTTTCGATACCAGGGACTTTGCAACTGGTTTTAACAGTATAGGGACACCTGGAAACATCAGGGATCAATGTAGGGACATGTGGAATGATCATATGAAGTAGAAATCCCTATATAAAGCTCTTGTAGTTCACTTGTTCATTTGCACACTTTGAAATCACTTCAAATCATTTTCTCTGGAGCTTCCTGGAGTTCAAGAGAGCTTCCTTCTGTTCTAATCTTGTGCTAAGAGTTCTTGTAAGCATTCTTAGCCTCTCTAGTTTAAGTTTTATTAGCTTAATGAACAAAAGTCAAAGTTATCATAATTAAGCTACTTAGTGATTAATCACTAATGGTCCAGCAATTATTTGAATTGAAAGTGGCTATGGGTTGGTAATTATGTAGGTAATAAACCCTTAAAAGGGCACCTACTGATTATCACTTTTACTTGGTCAATTGTCGGGTCAAACTTTATATTAAAAAGTCAACAGAATCAATTTTTGCAAATAAATTTATAACTAACAATACAGAGGTTATGGAACATGTTTTAACATTAAAATAACTTGGTAAATAGTATAAGAACATGTCTAAGCTTGTTCAACCCGACAATTCCGAGTTTAGGCTCGGTTCGGAACCGAAAGTCGCAAAAGTAGATTTTTGCTTTGACTTTCAGTTCTGACCCGATTTAGCTTAGTTTAGATATGCCTTAGGGTTCCTTTAGGACCATATTATAGGTTAGTATAACCCTCTGAGGTTATACAACTTGGTTCCATAAAAATCCTAGTTCATTGCATGTTTCCGTTAAATGCTTAAAAGTTGACCATTATGCCCTTTTGATATTAAAATGAGATTTTTGAAAATGTGAGAGGACAAAAACCTTTATTACTGATATTTATGTATGTCCTAAAAGTTTGACATTAGATTATGGTCTAAATTAGGAGTTATGCCCGATATCGTAAATTGAAGGCTTTTTATTAATTAAAATGGCATTTTAGTGTAAATCACATCCAAACCCAAATTTTGTCACCAAACTTTATACCTAATGTTAAGATATAATATTTAGGAATTTTTGGAAATTTTTGTTAAATTTTTAACTGATCATAACATAGGTTTCTTGCATAGGCTCGGTAATTGACGATTACGCCATTTTTGCAAATAAAATGAGTTTTACACATCCTTTGCATATCAAACCTTTTTCTACTGATTTTATACATAAAATAAATTATTTTAAGCAGTAAAGGTTGATCAACATCTCAGACTTCCTTAATTAACCCGAATATCGTCAAATACCGACTTTTTTGCGATTTAGGCACATAGTATGGTTTAAAACCATATTTAGCACCTAAGACTTGTTACCTACTGATGTTATGAACAAATTTTTATACTTAAATAGTTAGTAGAATTTTTGAACTCAGATTACCAAATTTGGCCTTTTTAACACATGTGAAATGACCAAAATGCCCATTCGATGCATAGTTTGGTCATAAATGATAAATTTCACATATATATAATATCTTACAGATATAACCCATTAAAATAAGTATTTTTACTGATTATTTTAGACCATAAACTCATATTACTATTTAACCTCTTTTATAAGCTTTAAAATGACCAAAATACCCTTACGGGGCTTAATTTGGTTTTAAATTCGTTTTGGGCATAATGGAAGGTATCCTACTGATATCAAAACATATTTTGAGCATATTAACTTGTGAAACCTGTATATGACTCTTTTGGTTACCCGTTATGCATATTCGCGTTCGGTACGGTTTATGTAACTAGTTTGCATAAATTAACCGAAACGGGTCAAATCTTATCATTTTCACTTCAAAATCCAGAATGTGTTTAGTATACCCATTTTATACAAGTCTTCATACTTGTCGGGTCTAAATCACATTCTAATCCGGTTTTCGCTTAATCATGTGTTTTGAACCGTAAACCTTTCATTAAAACTAACCGGTCTAAGTTTAAACTTAAGTAAGACCCGTTAGGAATCTAAGAGGTTATTAAAACCTTCGTTCCAGATCTAGGAGCCCAGTAAAAGATATTTGCACTTGCTGATTGTTATACGGCTGGGATTAAAATTATATTTTTGCTCAGGTTAATACTTTTAACTTATTTTCCGTTATACGGGCTTGGGATACGGTATTATAATAATACCGCTTGGTCGGGTATGTAGTTATTTAAATCGGATTGTGATTAATACATTTACATAACCCGTTTTAATCTGTTTTGTTTGATGCAATGCCTTTGGGGGGTTAATGACCATGTCCTGGATATCCTCGGCTCATTTATTAGAAATGGCTATGGCTTAAGCACGGGGTGTAGGCATACACCTGACAGCTGCGTATGTATAAACGGTATCTCACTCTCTTGTGGGCATATACTTCTGGCGTGTCAATTAATCTTATCCGGCTCTTCTAACCGGGTCCTGAATGGACGACAAACATGTAAAACTGTATACAAGATTATTTTTAAATAATTATCCCAAGTTATAAAAGAATATTTGTGCCTTGAGCACTTAAATCAATTTTCTTAAATATTTTCAAAAGAGTCAGTTAATTGTATTTACCAGTGTAAACTGACGTATTTTCAAAAGGTTAAGTGCAGGTACTAAGCGAAATGGGCTGGAACTCCAGAGTGATTAAATAAAGAGTCATGCAAGTTTTTATCACTTAAATTCTGTTGAACATTTCCCCTTTTATTTTAATCCGCCTGTGGATCCATCTTACAACCCGTTTTGTAATATTTTATGTTACTTTAAAATTCGGTTTGTATAATATTTACTTTTAGACTTTCGCTGTGCATTTAAACTGTGATTATTGACTATGATGATATCAACTACGTCACGATACTCCCCACCGGGCCCACCGGTAATACGTGGAAATATCGGGGTGTGACAGGGTGAACGGAGAAGACGTGCAACAGATGGTGGATCGTATGAATTGCAAACGAGGGCCTTTCCATTCAAACATTTGGGCTTGGTTGTGGGCGCTAACATGAATTTCATTCGCAACTGGAAACCGGTAATTGACGTGTTCAAAAATCGGTTGTCACTTTGGAAAGCAAAACGTCTTTCCTATGGCGGAAGAATCACTTTACTTAAATCGGTTTTAACTCATTACCGACTACTTTTTTTCGTTGTACAAAGCACCGGCAAAAGTATTAGATATACTAGAAAGACTGATGAGGGTATTCTTTTGGGGTGGCTCGGATGAAAATTCATACATGAGTTGGATGGCGTGGGAAAAGGTTATTGCGCCTATTGAATATGGTGGATTAGGCTTCGGTTCACTTCGAGACGCCAACCTAGCAATGTTATCAAAGTGGTGGTGGAGGTTCAAGACGGATAAAGACGGTTTATGGAGAAGAGTCGTATGGGCGGTTCATCATAACAATAGATCTTGGACGTCGATACCGGCTAAAGTTTCTTTGGCCGGTCCTTGGAAACAAATCGTCGGTATTCGTGATCACCTTAATCAAGTTGGAATCAATCTCTCGGATTCTATCTGGTGCAAAGTGGGTATCGGTTTGAAAGTATCTTTCTGGCTTGATTTATGGATAGGTAATCAGCCTTTATATGTTACTTTTCCTTTACTGTTTGCTCTCGAGAAAGTTAAAACATGCAGAATCTTGGATCGGGTGTCATGGGGGCGAATAGGGTATGCTTTTCATGGGTTTGGCATCGTCTAGTTATGTCCGATGATGAAGAGGCGGAGCTGCTGGATCTTATCCTTCTTCTATGCGACTTTAGTCAACGTGAGGGGCCGGATGTTTGGGTTTGGAAGCATGATCAGTCAGAAACGTTCTCGGTGGCGAGTATTAAAAGCATTATGGAGACTGCTACTAGGTCTATCCCGGATGACTTGTTTTTGTGGAATAATTATATACCAAAAAAGGTCGGGGTGGTGTCTTGGAGGGCGATTTCAGAAAGATTACCTACCAGAGTTGCGTTGGCTGCAAGAAACATAAATATTGGAGATACTAGGTGCCCGCTTTGTGGCGAGTATGAAGAGACTAGTGACCACCTTTTCGTATCTTGCCACTTCACTCAATCTATTTGGCTCGTCATTGCGCAGTGGTGTAGGATTCCTCCCATGGTTGCCTTTAGCCTAAAAGATATTATAGACACGCATACTTCTGTGCATGAAAGTAAAAAGAAAAAGAAGGTTATTAATGCCATTATCCAGGTTGTGATTTGGAGTGTTTGGGGGATGCGGAATGAGGTTATTTTCGGTCTAGTAGAGCCTAGCACTTCTAAGGTAGTGGAAGAATCAAATTCGATGGCCTACCATTGGATAAAAAATCGGACGAGATCTCACCTTTGGTCGTGGAGTGAATGGCGGGACTTTAATATAGTTATGTAATGTAGGTTGGAGTAAGCCGTTTTGTTTGGCTATTTTGGTGATTATGCATTGTAAATTTGATGTCTAGCGCCTTGCTAGTTGGATAAATAAAATTTTTGTTGGCCGTTAAAAAAAAAGAGAAGACACATTCACATGTGCTATATTTAATATGTTTTTTTAACTATGTTAAATTTAAGGTAGTCCATTGGTAAAGAATTTAGTATGATAGTTTGGGCTTGGGAATTTATGAAAATTTTGCTTGTGTTTTTTATTTGTTCAATTGTTATGTCACAAAAGAAAATTTTTATGAAATTGGGGTTTCTAAAAATCAACACATACAAATGATTTAGGTGCTGTTTGTTTTTGCAGACATAAACTGTCTGCAAGCTGATTTCATCTGTTTTCATGTCTGTAACTGAAGATGTGGTCTGAAGCTCTGCAAGCTGAAAATATAAGACTGTTTGTTTTTATAAATTCATACCGTCTTCATAACTGAAAATATAAATTGGTTTGTTCCCCTTTTTCTCTCATAACCCACAACATCAGCCGTAGGTCACCACCGTCACCACAACGTCCATAGTCATTTCTCTCATCTGAACAACCAACATCAAGCCGTAGAAAACTCAGATCTGTAAGGATCTTTGAAGAAAATGAGAGGGAATTGAAAAGTTACCGGAGAAGGAGACCGTCTGCCATCATCATCGTCACAGCACCGTCTCCGGCGGGTGACCAGAACCGCCGCCGCCATCGCCCTTCTCTGTCTCTTTCTTCATCTCTCTTTCCTCCGATTTCTTTCTCTTGCTGATCTTCCTCTCTCATCATGGTTTTCGAGGAGTGAGTGTGGTAAAGGAAGAAGGTGGGTTGAAGGTGATGAAGAGGGGAAGTTTAGGGGGTGTTGTTGGCCGGTTACCGGCGCCGAAGATGTTTCACCGGAGAGGGAGCCGCAGCTGGGACCCACCGTCGTCGCCGGCTCCACTGTGTCTGGCTGGAGTCCGGCCGTTCATCTTCATCAGAGAGGGGGAAGATGAGGGAGTGTGTAGGTGGTTTGGTGAGATGAATGTGATTTGATTTCGGTAGATGAGGGAGGAGTTTTGTTGTGAAGATGAATGAAGAAAGGGTATCATAGCTTTTTTTTTAAGCTGATAAAAGCCATTTTCAGATCTGATTAAAAGAAAAAAACAAACAGTCTTCAAGGGTAACGTCTGCGCGCCTGCAGACATTAGCTCCCTTGAAGATGTTTGAAGAAAAAACAAACACCCCCTTAGAGAACAAGAGTCGTAAATTCGAAGTATAATTATGAGTCTAAACTTTAAACAATAAGAAATTATTGTTTTATGAAAGAAGAAAAAAAATTAATTTCGCTTTAGGAACTCAAAAAGCTTTCTGGTCGTCGCCACTCCTTAAAGAAAATAATTAGGCTGGTGGGTATGGAGAGCCTCATCTCCAAGGGGATGGGCCGCCACGTAGGAAGGGATTGAAGGGGATGGACCTAGGGGGGTGGGGGATGAGCCCCTTTATGTATATGTATGTATGTATGTATGTATGTATGTATGTATGTATGTATGTATGTATGTATGTATGTATGTATGTATGTATGTATGTATGTATGTATGTATAGGTATATGTGAGAGAAGGGAGGCTCGGCAAGATCGTCGTGTGGGAGACGCTGGGGACGGGCCGGACCGAGGGGGGCGGTGTGGGGGACCGGCGCCGGGCCCCCATACCGTCTGGTCTTATAAATTTCCGTTCAAAAAAAAGATTATAATTTCAATTCAAACGGGTCCAGATTAAGGCTTGACTAGCTATACTTACCAAATAACCAAAACAAGGTGAAAACTGAAAAAGAAAAAAAAAAAAAAAAAAAAAAGTCACTAAAACCAACAATTTTTTTTTTCATTTTTCAGTATTTAATATTAGAAAAGTTTTGCTACATTTTTTTTATAAACACAACCCTCTTTCTTCAATATGAATCAACAGGTTTCTTGTATTTTTATTTGACCTAGAACTCAACTAGATTTATCATCTGAAATGGGCTTAAACTGACAACGGTTATCCGGTCCTTTACCGAATTAACCTAACTGCCTTAATCAACAACCGACTCATGCTCACCCCTACAAACCACAACCAAACACGCATCTTGGTATGGTCTTATGAGTTTGCAACTTGCAAGTGAAGGGTCAAGTTTCAATTTTGTTTTATCTACTTTTCCGAAAAGACAATGGAGTTCTATAAAATACCATAACCTTTAACATAACTAAATGTAACATAGAAACGGTTGTATGCATAGTTCTTGAAAGATAACTTACCATATAATTACACAACTTTTCTAAAAACTCCACTAGATAATACAGAAAACGAAAAGTTAACGGGAATCTATAAAAATGAGAGAAAATACATCTCTCAATGTGATTAACCCTAACACGCGTTGGGTGCCACCTTCAACCACCACTACACGCCGCACTCCTGTCACAAAGATCGCAACAATTAGCATACTTTTAAACAAAGTCGGGTTTGTTACCCAAAGACATTTTCTTGATCAAGTATTTTCTAAAAATCTAACATGTCAAGCAATGCTAGAGGGGCAATCTTGACCCTTGGTCGAGTTTTGTAACATCTCTAACTGGTAAAATGGGTAAAACAAAAATAAATAAATAAAAATCAGCAAAATGAGAACATGTTTAATGGGACGGACGATGGATTGAACCCAATGGACACAACCTTTTAAATCATTTTATTCAAATATATTTAGATTATTAATAGAATATATTATAATTTGTTATGATATTGTATACTGGCGGTGTAAATTTTTAACACAACACAAAAACAGGAAAACCCATAACAAAAATTGCGTGTTTGGACTCTAGGTTTAGTCTAAACAATTATGTAGAACTTGCGAACACGTTTAGCTAAAAGGATCATGTGCGAGTTGACTTGGTGGGTTCACGAGTGACATGTGACCCTTTCAACTTTTTTGTTCTTATAAAATTTTAAAAATATGTTATTATGTCACAACTTAAATAGATTGGATATTTTATGCTAAAATTAAAAAGATAAAAAAGAAATTAGCACAAGAAACTATAAACATAACTGTTTTATATGTATTTGTATTTTTGGTTGTAAATTCAAACAGGAAATTCAGGTTTAACATGTCGTGTTCGTGTCAACCCACGCAACTCATGTGCTCAGGTTCGACCCACCAAACCGTGAACACGACCCATTTAACATCCCCCTAAACATTTTATGATTTTATCTATAGAAATGGACGGGTGACACAAGCTGCAACGAGATTATTATTTGTTTTCGGCAACTTGATAAAAAGATAGAAGTATTTTTTAAAAGAATTGACGAATGATTTACGGTATGGTTGTCAATTAACCTGAGCAAAATATTGGCATTGGAACTAAATGCTTCAGAAATACATACCTGGATCAGAAAGAAGAGTTATGACCCGTTGTAAAGTTTCATAGCGAGTACATGTCTCAAATCTAGAATGGGCTTTCATATCTACCAGTTGCAGTGCCTGAATCATGGACATAAAATCAGTGTTATTAATAATTTAATCATGAAGGTAATTAAAAAACACAAAACGAAACTAAAAAATAGATTTGATAGTAGTTGGACAATTATGCCTCATTGGTTTTGGTTTTTATCTCCAATGGGTTAAGTTTATAAGTTTAAATGAAACGGGTCAAATGGATTGAGATTTGAGTCATCCAAAATATTCTCAAATGTATACTAGCTCCTAAATCGCTTTATTAAAAAAAGAGTAAAGTACACGGATGGTCCCTGTGGTTTACCAAAAAATTTGGATTTGGTCCCTAGCTTTCCAAAAGTACACAGATGGTCCTTGTGGTTTGCACTTTGTAACGCATTTAGTCCCCAGCTTATTCCAAACGTACATGGATGGTCCCTGTGGTTTGCACTTTGTATCGCATTTAGTCCCTAACTTGGTCATGCTAAAACCTTAAGACTTGTTGGTTGGGGACTAAATGCGTTTCAAAGAACAAACCACGGGGACCATCCGTGTACTTTTGAAAAGCTAGGGACCAAATCCAAAGTTTTGGTAAACCATAGGGACCGTGCGTGTACTTTACTCTTAAAAAAAAGTTTTCCGAATCATATCAAGCACATAAGCTATTTATAAAGTCAGAAAAAATATCTAAATAAGTGTGTGCATTAGCAAACTGACCAAACCCGGATTGTTTTTATCCGATATGAAAACTATTTGTTTTGACCCGTTACCCAACCCAATTTGCCACCTGTAACATTCATTGTCCACATGAGATGTGTGGAGAAGGCTTACTTGAGCTACAGTTGCATGATCAAGTTGGATGCGAGCATATACATTGCCTTTCGCTAATGAAGTGATGTCACTGTAAACATAGGATTTAATAATAATTAGAAAAACTAGTGGGTTGTTAAAATTTAAAGAAAATCCGTTAAACAGTCAAAAGACCATATAACAAATTACCTTCTGGAGAAAATGTTAACAAGGGTTCCTTTATTATCAACAATTGGCACTGAGCTTATATGTTCTGCAGAAGATTAGAAAAAGAAACAATGAGAGATCATAACGAACATGTGAACCGATGTATTGAGCTCACAAATGGTTTGAACAAGTCAAATGGGGCAAATCATTCGTATAGGTCAATTTGGGTTGTGTATTTTATCTCGAACGGGTCAATCTAGGTTGTCTTTTATCTCAAACAGGTCAAACAAGTCAAATGGGTTGAACGCCTCCCAAAGTCTATTTCTAACATATATAACTAGGGGTGCTAAACGAGTCGTGTTCGCGGGTTTACGGGCCCAACCTGACCCGAACCCGAAAGCATTACACGAACCCGAATATCGTATCAAACACATGAACTCGAACATGACCCGAATATTCGTGGGTTGACCCGAACACAACCCGTTTAACCCGACTTTTTAAAGTTTTTTTTTTTTTTTTTTCTTTCGCATATTAATATTTTGAAAATAAAATATTACAAAAAGAATACAAATGTATATGAAAAAAATCACATTTCAATTATATTATCTTATGTCAAGTCTTTTAGGATTGTGTCATAAATTCACACCCTTATGTATAATATCCTAAACCGTATTCATTTTCAAAAGATTATGTTTAAAAACAGCGTTTTAGTAACCAAAACTAACACAATTATTATAAAAAGGACAAACCAACCCAATTCGACATGTACAAACAATGACCTGTTTCAACCGTAACCCTTTTTGACCCGCCACCCAACCCACCCATCTTTGCCACCTGTACAGTTATCTACAGAATTCGCACTTACCGTCAAGTAACAATCTCAAAGCATCACTTAAAAGTTCATGTGAGAGTAAAGTTAGCAATTCGCGTGCACCACCTATATCTCGGATCCAACTACCTATTGGTAGAGAGCCAATCGGTTGTTGCAAAAGAGGCAAATAACCGATACGATATTCAAAATGCCTGTTTATATCTATATTTTCACAATGAAGATAAATTTAGAACATGTGAATAGAAAACGTTATAAACTTTTCTTTCAAAAGTGATCAAGTAAGTCACGCCGTACGTTTTAAGAGTCCACTTAGGCATGCAACGTGAAGCAATTGTGGAAAAGTTGCACCTTGTGCCACATATACCACAGGAACCGATGATATGTGATTGTGCAAGATTTTATATGCAACTGAATTCAAGGTCTCATCGGGATCAACCTGTTTTTTAAGAAAATGGGAATTATAAGAAAATAATAGCAAATATGACATATTTATAAAATATTTAAATTAGAGTAAAGTACAAGGATGGTCCCTGTGGTTTACCAAAATTTTGGCTTTGGTCCCTAGCTTTCTAAAAGTACACGGATGGTCCCTGTGGTTTGCACTTTGTAACGCATTTAGTCCCCAACCAACAAATTTAAAGGTTTTAACATGTCCAAGTTAGGGACTAAATGCGATACAAAGTGCAAATCACAGTAACCATCCATGTACTTTTGAAAAAATTTGGGGACTAAATGCGTTACAAAGTGCAAGCCACAAGGACCATCAGTGTACATTTGGAAAGCTAGGGACCAAATCCAAAATTTTGGTAAACCGCAGGGACCATCCGTGTCTTTTACTCTTTAAATTATAGAATTTGCTATTTGTAGTGTTAAAAATGTTACTTTGATTAACGGCCTTCGTTGAAGTTGAAGTTTTCCTTCCTTCCAAGCAGAGATAGACGATACTTCAAGCACGCGATTAGCAACCATTGCATGGTTTCTTTGTAACTGCAAGAGTATAGAAGTGTACATTTTCACAAGAAAGAATTGCCATCAATCAAATGTCTTAAATACCCTTGGACCCTCATTTATACAAGCCATTTTTTTTTGTAATGATGAGAATGGGCAAGTATGTAATTTCAGATTAAAACCGTACGATACAAGGCCGTGTATGTTACCTCCATTAATATCATAATGAAGTCGGATGCTGTTAGCATCCCGGAAATCTGATGATTGGCTTCATCCCAAAGGGGAGCAACAGCAAGGCCCTAAGAAACGAAAAATAATCAGAATTATTATATGATGAATATCAATAAATTCCACTGTTGAACTTTATACATGTATATAGTTACATTATAAGTTATAGGCTTATGTGGACAAAAAATTTTAATATATGTCAATAGGTTAGGGTCATATGGTACCAAATCACTTTTTGTCCAAATAGGCAAAATTTTATTTGGGCCGAAACGAGTTGGGTTGGGTCGACCCTAAACACTTTTTGTCCAAAAAACGTAAACTTTATATATGCAACTAGCGTGTCACATATGTAAACAAAATTATATTATTCAGTAATCCTAAATTACTAAATAAAATGATTAGAGAGTCCTATGCATTAAAAATACACCAGAAGATGTTAGAGCTTTGATCAGTTGACATGTCTCCATTTGGCCAATTTTTTTAATTTTACATTTTAGAGATAACTAAACCCAGACAGAAATTCTGATATATATATATATATATATATATATATATATATATATATGTGTGTGTGTTTGTGTGTGTGTGTGAATAAAATATTTTCTTTTAATCTTCGGTATAGCAAGTTTTAATACCTCCGCATGCATAACGAGAAAGGCATCTTCCACGCTCAAATTAGCATCCAACGCAAATACCTGAAATTTATTTAAAAAAAAAACCATCAAAATGCCGAAGGGCAAAAAGGTAATCTAAAACACAAGCATAGATGAAAGGGAAGGCATCCAAACCTTGCCTGAATCTGGAATCAACTCATCAACCTGGTAAGATGACAGATGTTGAGATAAACGGTTACGGGTTGTTTCTATGTCTTCAGCCCTTAACGGCAGGAAAGTTTCATGAGGTATATTGCTTGACGTTGACGCCTAATGATGACAAACAAACAAAAATGTCATTTTAACTTTTTTACTCTATTCATCCCATAAAAAAATAAGAATGTTTGACCTGTCATTTAATCTAAATAAGGTCAGAATTTTGGTCAATGTGAAGTCTCAAAATAAATTGTAGAGTTAACTACTTTTATCGTCCCTGTGGTTTGTTGAAAATAACCATTACAGTCCATTAGTTTAAAAATTGCCAAAACAATATCAGTACTTTCACTTTTGTAACAATTACAGTCCACCTCCGTTAACCCCATCCAATTTACCGTTAAGTTTTTGGTGAAAAGACTAAAATACCCCTCATTTAAAAAACAATATATTAACAAATGAGTTAATTATGTTTTTTGTCCCTGTGGTTTTTTTTTTAAATTAACCACTACATTCCATTGGTGTGATTTTCATGGGATTGAACAATTAACGTAAGAATAAGCCAAACAATAAAAAAATACTTACATTATCAGCATGGTGGTGATCATCCAAACCATCAATATCCATGATTGGTAAACCACCATCATCAACCACCAATGGTTGAATCATAATCTCGGGTGGTTTGACCAGAATAATGTTGTTCATTCCGTCCTCATCTTCTTTAAAAAATTGTTGATGATCAACCCTCCACACTCCATCAACCAGGAATTTAAACTTCACTGAACGTTTTGCCAACAAGAAAGTTAAAAATCCTTAGTCCAATCAAGTTAGAAAGTAACCCCATCACTAATTCAACAACATTGAACTTAAAAACTAGCACAAATGTAAACAAATGTCTCAACGAGACCAACAAGACCAAAGAAATAGATTAGAAAGGGCCCAAACATTAAAAGACTATAAATTAGTCTACGAGTGAAGTTACGGGCAACGGACAGAGAGGTGTCAATGAGCCAAATCATTTGGCAATGACATAAAACATTGATTGCTGGGGACGGTTTGGCCCAGCTGTCAGACCCAAATTCCATCAATTAGGACTCCAATAGCGTCACGAAGCCCCATAAGCAGTGGACAGAAAGGTCTCGACGTGCGCGATCATGTGACAAAGGCGTATATCACCAATTGCCATAGACAGTTTAACCTATCAACTGGGGCTACAAGTGAAGTTACGGAGCCCATAAGCAGCGGACAGAAAGGTCTCGACGAGCTAGATCATGTGGCAAACGCGTAAATCACCGATTGCCCCAGCCAGTGGCGAAGCTTGAAATTTTCGACCGGGGGGTCGAAAACGTATATACCAAAAAATTTCTATAAAAATCGGAGGGTAAAAAAACATATGTACCCAAAAATTTCTATACAAAAACTACATACTCTCCACTACTGAGCGAAAAGTTCGGGGGGTCGGCCGCCCCCTCCCGCCCCCACTAAGCTACGCCAATGGCCCCAGCTGTCAGACCCGAATTCCATCAATTAGAGATCCGATTTTGTCACTAAAGAAATTTCACTAACTTTAGTAAATTCCAGTTCTTTCATATATTTTTTACCTACGTCTATAACTTCATTATTTATTTCACATTTCACAAACTCAAAAATCCGAAAATACCTACCAAATTTAGAATAATTCCCTATAAAAACACTCTCATCTAATAACATTTTGATCATATTCATTAACACATCAATTTTCTTTAACTCTGCATCATTAACTTAATCATACATACCTTATGATACCCGGGCGGAAGATCGCAAATCGTCACAAACGTCGTCGCCGATCCTTCAACTGGAACCATCTGCTGATACTTAACCCACCTTCACAATTCACAAACAAACCAATCACATTACAAATCAACACACACACACAAATTATCAAAACAAACACAGAACCCAAACCCCATCAAAACCCCCAAATCAAACAACATACCCAGTAAAATCTCCACACAAGAACACCTGATTGCCTCCATGAGACCAAACAAACTGCGTATGGACCATCTTGGACCAAAATTCACCTCACCCTAACACTGTAAAAGTATGAATTTGAGTAAAAATGTAAAGTTGATCAAGTGGGTGTACAGAACACATAGTTTTGAAAGGGGAAATTGAATTGGGGGAGAAATATGGGGTGAAAAAAGAGGAGGTTTTTGTGGTGGAACCTATAGATATACATTACATGTGAATACATATGGGAATTGGGTAGTTGAATTTAGGGGAGATTAGTTCAATCAAGAACATAATCGATTAGATTTTGTGAAAGCTGGAGAAAACGGCTGTGAAGAAAGAGTGTATACAATATATATTTGTATATATTCGCATGTTTTAAGCATAAAATGTGTTTGTGTATGTTGGATTTTGTGTAATGTAATAAGGGGGTGTTTGGCCTAGCTTTTATTTTTTTGGCTTATGCTTATATTTTAAAGTAGCTTATGCTTATTTTTTTTCATTTGATAAGCTATTTTTAAGTGTTTGGATTAGATTATATTCTACAAGTTGATAATTAATAATTAATCTTTAGTTGTTTGTTAAGTTATTTTGTATTATGGGAAGAGGTATAATATTATTGTGTGTAATGAGTAAAAAACCATTTTCTTCAAATAAGCTTATACAAATAAGCTAAAAAACCATGTTCCCATAAGCTTCTTGGAATTAGCTTATATAAGCTAATAAACATAAGCTTAAAAAGCTAAACCAAACACCTATTAGTGCTTATTTTGTAAAAATAAGCTAAAAAAGCTATAAACTTAGATAAAAAAGCTAGGCCAAACACCCCCTAAGAAAGGTAAAGTGTTTGTTTAAATTGATTAGGTTTTTTTTTTTAATTTATAAAACGTTGACAATATGTGTCGGTAAAGGTTGACCCGTTTTAAGTTATATAAAACGGGTCAAACGGATACAATAGAAATGTGATAAAAGTTTACTAGGAAACTAATTTAAAAAAAAAATGTTATCTTTAAGAGTAAGGTTGTTTATAAGTTGAGCTGAAGTAGGGTCAAGTTTGAGCTTAGCCTAGCTCGAACTTTATACTGATTAGAAAACTTGAGATTGAACTTTGCTTGATTTGACCTGGTTCAATTGTGTAAACTTAAAAGAAAGAAAAGATATTTATTTGAAGTAGTCGAATAATAATAATGTAAAATTGGGCTTAAAAATTAAATGTATTGTATTTGGGTTGTAAAATAGTAAAGGTTGGGATTAATTTAAGCATGGCAAACGAAGAACTTAGTTTTAGCTCAAGCTCGGCTCGTTTATAAACCAAGCCAGCTCGATATGTAAATTTTAGCTCAGGCTTGACTCGTTTATAAACTATAAGGCAGATTCAAGCAAAATTCGAACCAATAACTATTTTAACACTTCTAAAACAAAACCCTTTGTAATCTTTATGAGGTTGGCTAAATGCACCCCCATTTTTACTTTTCATACCTAAAAACATCAGTCATGTTTCATACCTATACAAATCATTATATTTAAAATGTTTTTTTCCCAAAAGCTTAAAAAAAAACATTTTTTGTACGAAAAAAATAATAAGGTTTTTTTATTAATCTTTTTTTTCATGACAATTATTTTTAAATATTAGAATTATAACCTTTTCTCTAAATAAAATGAAGTTGGGTTTTAAAGACATTTTCTGGCTAGTATTTTATTATATTTTCATTCATAAACCGGCTTTACGAATTGAAAATTAATGTTTTTTTATGAAAAAAAAAAAGATAAACTTATTTTTTGAAAAAAAAAAAACCGTTGATTTTATATATTTAACCCCAAAACCTCACTTTTATTCTTTTATTTCATACTTTAGTTGTCTTACCTCTTTTATTTTAATATTATTATTATATTTAGAATGTTTTTTTATAAAATGATTTACAATTCTATATATTAAAAATACAAAAAGTTTTTCCTTTCTTCGAAAGAAAACATTTACAACACTAGCTTATATCTATTTATTAAACTATGTGTGTGTCAATGAATAAATAAATAAGTAGGTAGTATAATAATTTTATTAAACTAAGAGTTCAGTTAAAGTTTTAGAATTGAAAATAAAACGGACACATAAAGCAAAACAAATTAAATTAAATTGACTTACTTCAATTTAAAACATTTGTTTTTTTAATAAGAAACCACTTTTCTTTTTAAGTTAAAAAACGTTTCAGAATACAAATACTAGTAATAACAAAAAGACTTAAAAAGATATTATAAAAACAAAAAAGGGTTAAATAATATTAATGTAAAAATTTAGGGACAAGGTACGTTTAGTAAAAAAAATATGCATTTAGCAACACCCTATCTATGTATACACATTTAATGACGTGCTAACTAAATTCTAACTCAACATTAATTTAACACGTTATCTAAGTTTCAACCAAAAACATAAGAATTTTATAAATGGTGAGAATCTCCCATATTATTTTAATATACGTAATAATATATTATATTATGTCTATTATATGCCTATATTTAATAATATATTATATTATGTTTTTTTTTTGAAAGGTATATATTATATTATGTCGCAATGTAATATGGATGTGACACATAACATCAAGATCGACATATTTATGATATTATTACAAATGTTTTTTACTTGACATTTTTTCATTTGTAAATCAAGTGAAATTCCATAAATAATACCCATGTTTAGAGAAATTCCCAATATGCCTTTTCCAGAGAAATTCCCAATATGCCTTTTCCAAGTAATTACATCGGTGTTTAATAATTAAATATGATTAATAGTTGTAACAAAGTAATTATTAAAAAATTAATCTAATCTAATGTAATTCGGTGTTTAATAATTAAATATGATTAATAATTGTAACAAAGTAATTATTAATAAATTTTTATTTTTTTTCCAAAACGAGTAAATTTTCATTCCAATCATCAGGGCAAGTTACATAAGGATAGCAGGTAGGCGAGCAATAAATTAATCCAATCTAATATAGTCAGACATAATAATTAAATATGATTAACTTCCATTTTAGTGACAAAAAGTTTTAAAAAGGTGTTTTAATGATCAAATATAATATAGATCGGGCACAAGTGATCTGATGAATGATGAATTGATGAAGCATTGTATGTTCTTGCCCAAATTTTACTCATCTTAACAAAAAAACGTGAAATGGATAAATCTTATTGGAAAAAACATATACAAATTAGTATATACAAATCTAAATATTGATTTCTGAAGTACTCACCTTGATAATTGATTTTGGATACGAAGAATTCTTTATAATTGTATCTAGTTACCTTCCAATCATGCAAGAAAGAATTTTGCCATCAGAGGATAACTTGGTGTCACGATTTCCCCGAGGAACAAAGTTAGAACTCCGAATGGAGGATGATGCTTACTAGCGTGCCCTTGATGGAACATTTAAAGCTAATTAGTCGGTGCCATCAATTTGAAACATACACGAAAGACGCCACGTTTCAAGCTTAAAATATACACCTTTGCCACGTCTATGTCGTATGAGAGGAGTGGAGTGCAATATTCACAAGATCATTGTTCTAATAACTATACATTGTGATGATGATATATTAATAAGAGAGTGATTAGAATGATAATAACAACACATAGACGTCAAATCCAACCTATAATGAGATAAACTTATCTTATATTCTATATTATTTGTGTTAAAAAACTAATTATTTTTTCATAAGTTACTTAACATATGAAAATTTTCACCCAATAGTAAACAAGTTTCGAAAATCACTATTTATTTCCTCTAAAGTAACTCAAGTGTCATTATGTGTTCCAATCTTGTGATTTTTTTATAGTACAAAGTACAATTTCAATCCTTTTGGTTTATACTCATTCTCACATACAGTCCCTATTGAAAAAAAAAACCCCGACCATTCTAGTCCCTGTGATTGTCAATTGGAATCAATCAAGTCTCTGGTGTTAAATGTGTAACGCCCACTTTTTGACATTCGATAAATAACATAAACTTCATACAAATTTTTACAAAATTTGGGCATAACCCATGCGTAATATAAACGATTCCCTACTTTTAACATTAACATTCGAAATATGTTCTAAAAACACTTTTCAAAAGATACAAAGTTTCATCAAAAACATTTTTGTCCAAACTACCCAAAGTAATATTTAAAACTTTAAACTACTACGACCATCCTAAATAAAAGTTTAACATTTACATTACAAAATGATTTTTGACCCATTACAAAAGATAACTTGAACGAAAGCGCATAAGGGCGATATAGTGTGTTTGGTCCGAGCTCGCCAACATCAAGCATGAGATTTACCTACCATACATAACACCAAAACATTTGTTAGTTCAAATACTAAATAAAATTCAATGCTTCCATTCACTTATCATTATTCGACCATCAGCAATTTACCATTTTTGTTCACAAGTCTTGTTTGAACCATTCTTCCCGTATGACAATATTTCCGTTAACTTTCTTTCATTCCAACATCTTGAAAACATTTATGCATACATTCCATTCGACCCATTAATAATGAGCCCATACTCTAATATCGTCGCTATTCGTCATACATGTCCTAATTAACCCATTTACAACGGGTAAATTTTATCATACATACTTGAAACAATTTCATCATTTTTTGACCCGTTTACAACAAGTCATTACTTAACCATTTTACATCCTACTTTCCAAACGATTTTGACTCACTTGAGTGGTCATTATACTTCCGAAACTATTGTGCTACTTATCCGTTTTCCAACATACATCATATCAAAATTTTACCATGAACGAACATACAACTCAACACTATGGTTTAATTACCAAGCTATCATCCGTAGAACTACATAAAAGGAGAGTTAAGTTCATATGAACTTACCGTGGTCTTGCGATGCTTGCGACTTCAAGTGACTCGTGCCTTCGTCTTTCTTTGCGCCTACACATTATAACTTCATTCTTTTAGCATTCATAAACATTACTTCACATATGCATTTGGTTTATTCATCATAACTTAACATAATTACACATACATCCATTTTCACTTACATCACCAATAAATCAAGAATTCATGTCAAATTTCAACTAAATCATTCTTAGGCATTTCATCGAACACATGGCGTGCTTACTAACTATGAAGCATGATGTACAAGTTGTAATAAAATATCCATCCTAATTCATCAATGGACAAATCTAGTCTTTCACAATCAATACCATACCATACTACATATGATTTATATCAAAATTACCAATCTAAGACACCTTCTATCACATAATTTAGCGTCAATATCACAAAATTCATCCATAAACTTCACTAATTTCATTATCCTACAATTGCAAGTGGGTTTTACCCCAAACCATCAATATAGTCAAATTTAAGCATAATTCAACCTCTATATGTTCATGTCACTCAGCAATCATGTTAAATCATGTACATAATTTGCGGATTACACATAACCCGATTCATCAAACATTACCAAATCATGAAATTAGACTAACTGGATGTCAAGAACACTTAGATAATCGAAGTTCCTGGCTCATGCATTCGATTAACCTCCATTTTCCCTTTCAATTTGATGGATTTAGAAGGTTAGGGTTTAGTTTTCTTCTGGGTCTCTCTCCCTCTCTCGTTCATACGCACACAGCCAGGAACACACTGGCTTTTTTTTGTTTTATTAATTTTTCATTACACCGTTACACTTTTAGTCCCTTGTCTCTTTCTTTTCACATTAACTAGGTTACCTTTCCTTTGGTTAACTTAGTTACATACATATATTTTAAACTTACTATCATTTTCTTACGGTACCGTTTAATAGTTACCGTTTTTTCTGTTATTTATCATCACAAAAACAAATATAATATTATTTTATAACATACGAAATTTGGGGTGTTACAAGTCTTACCCCCTTAAAGAAGGTTTCGTCCCCGAAATCTGAATACGTACATTCTGACGAGTTTATATGTATCCCTTCTCAATTACATACCTCGAACTTCGTTAACATGCTTTCATTCGATCATCCCTCGTGATGAATCGGTCGTTACTACTCTAAACTTGTCTTATACATTTGGTAATTCAATCTTGTATGAATCAAAGTGATCCTATTACATTATTTCATGATTATCGTTCAATTGTTCAAGCTGATTTCTTAAAACTTATCTGTCAGATTATTCATTCCCGCATACCTCTAACACCTACTTAGGGGAAATAATTATCATAGTATTCATACTCGTTCATTCCTATTCATTCATATTAATTCACAAATCAAACATCATTCAATAGTTTCTAACTATTTAGTTTCTAGATACTCCCCATCCTTCCAAGGCCAATATCGAGCAAAATTTCTTTCATGTCATTTGCTTGATAGTTCTTTTCATACTTTTCTTGCAATACCTTCGTATAATCTTTACTCGAGACTAATATTTCTTCCACTGATAATCTATCTTAACTGCATGGTTAACCATAACTTAATGTATACATTTATACAAATCGTGTACATACCATCCTGCTCTAACCTCTTTACCGTCTATCCCTAGGTTACAAGGGCCAACATAAGTCTTTATTCACGCTATCAATATGATCGTGTAATCAATACTTACATTTGAGCAACTCATGTTAAACTCGAGGTGTCATACTTAGCTATACTTGTCATCACATTCCATAGCCGTCATACATACGTCATTCCTTCTAGCAAATGTAATACCAAGGCAATTACCCAACATTGTACCTCAAAGGGTTAATTCTTATCAACCTAGGTTCTGCTTCATACGAGATTATAAGCTTATTACATATGCCACTCCATTTCACGTATGAGTTACATAAAACTTGGCACAACCGTTCATTCGACAATTGAGATTACACTCTACCACGTAGGGTTGTTTTATAATACGAACCAAGAATCTTGCGTATAAAAACTTTAACTCTCGAACATTTCTTTAGAGGTTTATCTTCTAATAATTCCTCACCTACGATAGGGAACTCGACAGAGGGTAAGATTTATTCAAATATCCATTCAAATAATCATCATATTTTACATTCCACTCAACCCCTCTTTATGTAACATTCCTCCTCTAACAGTTACGTATTCTTATATTTTAATTCTAGCTTCCTTCGACATTAACCTTTCATATTTTTTCATACAGTTCTTTCTAATTATTCTAAATTTGGCATACTAAGTGTGTACCTTGCTTTCTTAACAGTTCCTCACTTTTCTTTTCTTTCTACTACCCATTTTCCGATATGCGAATCGACTCTTACTATCTTTCCATCATGACATTTTAAGACATCTAATAATCTTACTCTACAATAAACAAAAATTTAAAGCCGTCATTATTTCCTATATCGATATGAAGATTATAATTTACTTACTAGCATTATGAGTCATTTACTTCTGCCTTCCAATTCACTAACCATACATTGTTCCTTCACTATGTTGTTTGAATCAATAATGCCCACCATGAGCCTACTACTTGATTCCTCTATTATTAACATCATCATTCTTCCTAGTCACTCCCTAATGTGAAGTAAAAAAAACTTTGACTATTAATGTATGTGTGTGTGTGTGTATATATACATATACATTTACTGGCCTCAAACATTTAGTAACTCTGTTACTATTAGTTGCTTATTAATCCATTCCTACAGTATTAACTAATTCGCACATTTGTACTTCCTTATTGATTTTAGACATACTTGATATCACTTTACCATTTCTTACAAAATTTCTATCCTCGTCGGTACTTAAATCATCCATCTAGGTCTTAGCCCATTATTCATTTTAGTCCTCATAAGTCGATCATCACATGCTTAATACGCAACGTGTTCGGAGCATACTTCTTTCATCATAATCTTATTACCTCAACATCTTTCTATGTATATATATAATTACTTACACCATCATATGTTACCACAACATATCCCTACTCATATTCCCACAACGACGATTAACTATAACAACCCTCCTAGAATCCTTAACGTGACCCTAAAACATTCTTATTATACCCCGTACGCGAGAAACGAACCCAGAATACCCTTGTATTTATAAAAATCAAGAAAAACAAAATATAAAGGGTTTTCGCGGGCCGCGACCCAGACACCCTTGCTCTCTCGCGGGGCGCGAGGCCCAATAACTTGCCAGACAAACAAAACCGTCACGTGTCGACACGTGGCAAAGCTATACTCGATGACCCATCAACCCTAAACCCTAGTCTACTCTCTCGCGGGTCGCGAGAGAGTTAGCTGATGTCTTCGTGGGCCGCGAGGTGCCATACGGAAAGCCTATAAATAGGATCAATCGAGTTCATTTGAATTCGTTCAAAATTTCTAAATCTCTCTCAATCCCTATAGGCAATTATTATACCCAGGCATAATACCTACTATAAAGCGAAGCTCTGCCTCGTTGTAAGTACTATAACCCTGTTATTACCCTACACGATCGATTTAGGGCTCCGTAACGCATGTCAAGGCTCTGCCTGACTCAGTCATTAGAGTTCTGTCTCGTGTTACACCCGATTGATCTAGGATTCCGTAATGCATGTCAAGGCTCTGCCTGACTCAATCATTGGAATTCTGTCTCGAGTTGTACGGTTAATGTGATTTGGGTTATTTTACTAACACGTGTGCATTGTTTAATTTTAATAGATAATAACCAGGAGAATCACCAGGAAGCTATAGTAGTATCACCTAAGTCAACAATGTGAGTACATTCTCTTTTTGTCACCTTTTTAAATATATTCTTGTGAGTCAAAATGTTTTGCCAAAACCTCAAATGTTTTAAAATATAATTAAAGTGATTGAGTCTATGTATTCTACAATTACTGCCGGTATGTTGGGGTTTTGTATACAAAATGTGAAAGACGTTACCATTGGACAAAGAGTTAGCCAATGAGTAATATGACCCACAAGTCAGGTGTTGATAGTACTGAATGAGTAACTGTGTAGATATAAACATTGTAATCGCTCTCAATACTGTGAAATTATAAAAGTTGTTTTGATTAAACTGTGATGCACTCGCCAGTATTTCTTGCTGATAAAATCTTTTTAAAACGTGTTTCAGGTAACACAATGTGAAAGCCAATAGAAGCCAGCTGGAGAGCACTGAAGGCTTGGAAGAGTGGCTATAAAGTTACCTAAATAAAAAGGATTTTTTGTTTTCAATAATTAGGATTTACCCTTACAAATGTATTGGCAAATGAACTTGGGTTTTATCCCAATGATTTATTATTATAAAAAGTTTGGTGTTTAACTCTGATAAAATATTTCCTAACTACGGTCCTGACGTATTCCGCTGCTAAATTAATAAACACCGATACCACTGATCTGGATCTCGCGGCACCCGCTCCCGGGATAGGGGTTGGGGGTTGCGACAGAGAGTGGTATCAGAGCTACAACCACTGGTTTAAGCCAAAGAAGTGTTCTGCTGACACTTAAATTCTGTGTTAGGAAATAACTTATGTGATTACGTGTAGATATTGTTTTGTGTTATTTGACTATTTGTTAGTTTACAGTATGAGTGAACAAGGAATGTCAGACGCTTATCGTCATATAACTAGTTCACCAAAATATGAGGGAAAATCCTCTCAACCTAATCCCTCAGGATACTCAGCCGATACTGAGGAAGGGATATTTATTTTTAAGGCACAGTCTAAGGAACCTTTCACTACTAAGAAGAGAGGTTAGTTTAATAGATGAGCACTTGAGAGAAGAAAGAGAATGAGGAAGTTACAACAACAAAGAGCAATAGTCAGAGCTAATAGGGAAGCGAATGCACAAACTGAGAAAACAGTCAATATGCCACATTGGGAAGACGAACTAGATAGACAGTTGGCAGATTTCCAAATGTTAGCCACTACAGCAGTAGACGCTAACCTAAACCAAATAGTTGATCCGCCACTGTTACCTTTATTCCCAGACCAACAAATGCTAGAACCCAACCAAGAAAACCAATTCCCGATACCTGCATTTGATCCCAACGAGTTACCTAGAATCCCAACCCCAATGCCTTTAGAACGTGATCCATGGTGGGATGATTATAAAACATTTTTCGAAATGAATAGCACAGACCCTTACGAGGAACCTATACCCCATAACCCTGACCCAGTAAACCCACCAATGAGTCAAGAATGTGTGCAGGAACTCCGTCAATATGGAGAAAGTTTAGTGATTGAAGGGAATAGAATTCGATAAATAGGGGAGAAACTAGTTTGGAAATACGATGAAAATGAAATGCAACACTGGATGAACGGTACTTAGAAAATGCCTAGATATATGTGTAATTTTGTATTTTGATTAAAAAAAATCTATAAATAGACTAAAATAGATACAGATGCATAACTACTAGTATATTTGATTTCCAGTTGTAGTATGTAACTGGTGCGTATATATATATATATATATATATATAGAAAAGAGTAAAAGTCGCAATGATCGATGTTTTTGATCAAATTATCTGTGTGATTATGTATAAATATTTGTACTAAATTTATTTTATGATAATTAATACTTGATAAAAGGTTCACAATTCAGATGGACAACGAAGTAAATCAGGAAAACCAGAATAATGAGAATAACGGAAACCAAATAGATAATAGTGCCATCCAACACATAGTAGCACAAGGAATTATAGATACTATGCCCTATATTATCAGGACTAAAGAAACAGAAAATAATAAATCTGCAAATGGAAGTAAACGCCAACACACTGAGCCAAGTCACAGTGTGAACGATAATAACGGACCAATTATCCAAGCTCCAATTCCTAAAAGAAGAAGAACCGCTTCTTACGGTTGTTCTTATATACAGCAACTTTTGCAAAGTATCCGGACCAATTATCCAAGCTCCAATTCCTAAAAGAAGAAGAAAAACCAGAGAAAGAACCTAGCTCAAAAGCTTACCCAGGAATTTCGCTACAGTAATTCCAACCGTGGGAAAGGTACAGGTTCTTCCTCTACACCCTACTGTAGGTATTGCAAAAGAAAGCATTCTAGAAGATGCTCCATATACTGCAACTTTTGCAAAGTATCCGGACACAAGGAAGAAGACTGTAGGAAGAAACCTAGCAATAGGATATGCTTCAATTGTGGAGAAACTGGGACATCAAACCGAACTGTCCGAAACTAGCTCTAGCAACAACCAATAAAGCTAAGACAAATGAGTGTCACGGGGTTACTTTTCGATCCCCGTATGGCGTCCCCAAGTCCCCGGGGACAAGCTAATCCATCCCGCTTCTTTGTGTGGGTCACTGGTTTCGTCCTGCCTTGGACTCATCAGGAGAGCGGCGCCAGCTCTCGACCAGTGGTGTGTTCGTCGTTTGCACGACTAGGCATGTACACCTCTTCATTGACATTGACTCTGTTCCCCGATAAAGTCCAGGACTAGCCAGTAACCCAAGCATTCAAGCACTACCCACAACATTGCGATCTTCAAATATTTGGACCGTGACACTCTCCCACCACCATTTCATGCACGTCCTCGTGCATGCTCGCCGTCCCATACCAGCTCGCATACTTGACAATGCATGATCCCCTTATGTTGAGCATGACTCACTTTGGGAGGGTAGGACACCCGAAAGCACAGGAACAATGATCTTCTGTCGTGCATGTTCAATATAGTACGTCAGTTCTGGTTATAAGTGGCTCTGACGTCCGCCGCATCGCATTTGGTGCCGATGATTCACCTTGTTTCGGAAATACGGGGACCTGAATAATTGTAGCAGCTTTCACAAAACTTCCTTTTTACGGCGCTGCTTGGACCGTAGATTTTTTAACATAACACAGAGGGCTTCACTGCAACTATGCTTGAGCGGCTCTCACGATCCCATACTCGCGGAGTACAAAGACCTTTGCCGAAGCAAACCCATATTTGGTCTTCTCCCACCACCATTGCGCAACCATACTCTAAATGTTAAGCTCATTTGGTTAAGAGTCACGTTCCAACGTATCCGAGAATCGTTCTGCTCTGATACCAACTTGTCACGAGGTTACTTTTCGATCCCCGTGTGGCGTCCCCAAGTCCCCGGGGACAAGCCAATCCATCCCGCTTCTTTGTATGGGTCACTTGTTTCGTCCTGCCTTGGACTCATCAGGAGAGCGGTGCCAGCTCTCGACCAGTGGTGCGTTCATCGTTTGCACGACTAGGCACGTACACCTCTTCATTGACATTGACTTCGTCCCCCGATAAAGTCCAGGACTAGCCAGTAACCCAAGTGTTCAAGCACAGCCCACAACATTGCGACCTTCAAATATTTGGCTAGTGACATGAGGCACCTAAGAAGAATGCCAGAGCGTTTGTTCTGACAGATGAAGAAGCCAAGATGATTCCGGATGTGATTGTCGGTACGTTCTTAGTTAATAATATATGTGCCAAAGTATTATTTGACTTTGGTGCAAACCAAAGTTTTATCAATACTTCTTTCTACAAACTTCTTGACCAACCCTTAGTTAAACTTCAACAAGATTGTCTGGTAGAGACAGCAAACGGAGAATCCATTAAGATAAGTGAGATCTGGCAGGGAGCAAGAATAGAAATCCTAAACCATCATTTCTTTGCTAACCTGTACCCAATGAATCTGGCCAGATTCGATGTTGTATTAGGAATGGATTGGTTGGTAGCCAATCGTGCCAGTATTTTAAGTGATCAAAAGACAGTACAAGTAAGTACACCAACAGGTGAAAAGATCACGATTAAAGGAGATAAGCCAACCAGATCGACAAAATTCATCTCTGTAATGAAAGCCGCAAGTTATGAAAATAAAGGAGGAATGGTATATATGATTTCCATAATCATTAATACTAAAGGAAAAGAATTAAAAGATATTCCTGTAATATCTAATTTCTCAGACGTCTTTCCAGAAGAGTTACCTGGACTACCGCCTAATAGAGAGGTCGAATTTAGGATTCACCTAATACCTGGGACGACACCGATTGCCAAAGCACCACATCGATTAGCACCAACGGAGATGCATGAACTGAAGAAACAATTGGACGAACTTCTTGACAAAGGTTTTATATAACCAAGTTCATCACCGTGGGGAGCATCGGTGTTGTTTGTTAAGAAGAAAGACAGATCGATGCGTATGTGCATTGATTACCGAGAATTGAACAAGGTTACGATTAAGAATCGGTACCCACTACCAAAAATCGATGATCTGTTCGATCAACTTCAAGGAGCTCGATTCTTTTCTAAAATCGACTTACGCTCAGGATATCATCAATTGTAAGTACAGGAAGAGAACATTCCTAAAACTGCTTTCAGAACAAGGTACGGTCATTATGAATTTACCGTCATGCCATTTGGTTTAACCAATGCCCCAGCCGCATTTATTGACATGATGAACTGGATATGTAAACCATACCTGTATAAATTCATATTTGTCTTTATAGATGATATTCTAATTTACTCTAAGAGTAAAGAGGAACATGCAGTGCATCTGCATACACTTCTAACATTGTTGCGAAAAGAGAAGCTTTATGCTAAATTCTCAAAATGTGAATTTTGGTTACAGGATGTGCAATTCATTGGACATCTGGTTAATCATGAAGGAATTCATGTGGATCTCACAAAGATCGAGGCAATTACTAAGTGGAAAATCCCTGAGTCGCTAACGGAAATAAGAAGTTTTCTTGGACTGGCAGGATATTATAGACAATTTATCCGAGACTTCTCTATAATAGCCATTCCATTAACCAAACTGACTTGCAAATTAGTGAAATTTGAATGGGGACCAAAACAAGAAGAAGCTTTTAAGATTCTTAAGTAAAGGTTAACCAACGCACCCATACTCGCATTACTAGAAGGAACTGAAGACTTTATAGTCTATTGTGATGCGTCTAAGTTAGGATATGGATGTATGTTGATGCAACGTCAAAAGGTTATAGCTTATGCCTCTAGACAACTTAAGAAACATGAAGAGAATTATACAACCCATGATCTAGAATTAGGAGCCATAGTTTTTGCCCTTAAGAATTGGAGCTACTATTTATATAGAAATAAATTCGTTGCCTTCACTGATCATAAGAGTTTAAGGTATATTTTTGGGCAAAAGGAATTGAATATGAGATAGAGAAGCTGGATGGAAGTTCTTAGTGATTATTATTGTGATATCCAGTATCATGCTGGGAAAGCTAATGTAGTAGCTGATGCTTTAAGTCGAAAGTATCATGAAAAGCCGGAACGAGTACGTTATCTCAGATTAAACCTACAAGTAGATTTAAATGATCAAATTAAAAAGGTACAAGAAACAGCAATCAAGGACGATGCTGAATGTTTAAAAGGAATGATTAAGAAATCAGAACAAGGAACAGATGGAATTTGGAAGTTCCATAAGAAAAGAATGTGGATACCTAAACAAGGAAACCCACGCCACAAAATTCTAGAAAAAGCTCATAAGTCTAAGTATACAATACATCCCAGAAGCGATAAGATGTATCAAGATCTAAGAAAGAATTTCTGGTGGATAGGAATGAAAAAGGATATAGCAAACTACATTGCTAAATGCTTAACATGTTCACAAGTTAAAGCTGAACATCAGAAACCCTCAGGATTATTGTAACAATTAGAGATGCCAATATGGAAATGAGAATTGATGGCAATGGACTTTGTTAGCAAATTGCCCAAGACAAAAGAGGAAATGATACAATCTGGGTGATTGTAGACGGATTGACCAAATCTGCTCATTTCTTACCAATAAAGGAAACTTTCAGTATGGAACTGTTAGCCAAGCTATATGTTAATGAAATAGTTTCATTACATGGAATTCCTTTATCTATTGTATCTGATAGAGATAGCCGTTTTACTTCTCATTTTTGGACAAGTTTCCAAATAGCAATGGGAACCAGGTTAAATCTAAGCCCAGCTTATCATCCCCAAACGAACGGATAAAGCGAAAGGACAATACAAACAATGGAAGATATGCTTAGAGTCTGTGTAATTGATTTCAGAGGAAATTGGGACGACCATTTACCATTAATAGAATTTTCCTACAATAACAGCTATCATACTAGCATTAATGTTGCACCATTTGAAGCACTTTATGGACGAAAGTGCAGAACTCGAGTCTGTTGGGCAAAAATTGGAGAAAAGCAATTATCTGGACCAGAGATAGTGCAAGCAACAACATATAAGATAATTCAAGTCAAGGAAAGACTAAAAGCAGCACGAGATCGTCAAAAGAGTTATGCAGATAACAGACGAAAACATCTAGAATTTCAAGTAGGAGATAAAGTATTATTAAAGGTTTCTCCATGGAAGAGAATAGTCAGATTCGTTAAAAGAGGAAAGCTAAGCCCCAGGTATGTTGGACCTTTAAAGATTATTAGAAGAATAGGACCTGTAGCTTATCAGCTACAACTGCCAGAGGAAATGGCAGGAATACATGATATGTTTCATGTATGTAATCTTAAAAAGTGTTTAGTAGACGAATCATTAGTAATACCTCTTAAGGACATAGAGGTAAATGAGAAACTTAAGTTTATCACGAAAACCATTCAGATTAAAGACAGAAAGATCAAGAATCTCAAACACACGAGACTAGTTCTGGTCAAAGTAAAATGGGATTCCAAGAGAGGACCAGAATACACTTGGGAACTCGAGTCAGAGATGCAAAGGAAATACCCACACCTATTCCAGTAGACCTCGAGGACGAGATCTAAAACAAGGTGGGGAGGATATAGCAACCCTCCTAGAATCCTTAACGTGACCCTAAAACGTTCTTATTATACCCCGTAGGCGAGAAACGAACCCAAAATACCCTTATATTTATAAAAATCAAGAAAAACAAAATATAAAGGGTTGTCGCAGGCCACGACCCAGACACCCTTGGTATCTCGCGGGGCGCGAGGCCCAATAAGTTGCCGAACAAACAAAATCGCCACGTGTCGACACGCGGCAAAGCTATACTCGATGACCCATCAACCCTAAACCCTAGTCTACTCTCTCGCGGGCCGCAAGAGAGTTAGCTATTGTCTTCGCGGGCCGCGAGCCACCATACGAAAAGCCTATAAATAGGATCGATCGAGTTCATTTGAATTTGTTCAAAATTTCTAAATCTCTCTCAATCTCTGTAGGCAATTATTATACCCAGGCATAATACCCACTATAAAGCGAAGCTCTGCCTCGTTGTAAGTACTATAACCCTGCTATTACCCTACACGATCGATTTAGGGCTCCGTAACGCATGTCAAGGCTCTGCCTAACTCAGTCGTTGGAGTTCTGTCTCGTGTTACACCCGATTGACCTAGGATTCCGTAATGCATGTCAAGGTTCTGCCTGACTCAGTCATTGGAATTTTGTCTCGAGTTGTACGGTTAATGTGATTTGGGTTATTTTACTAACACGTGTGCATTGTTTAATTTTAATAGATAATAACCAAGAGAATCACTAGGAAGCTATTGTAGTATCACCTAAGTCAACAATGTGAGTACATTCTCTTTTTGTCACCTTTTTAAATATATTCTTGTGAGTCAAAATGTTTTGCCAAAACCTCAAATGTTTTAAAATATAATTAACAGTGATTGAGTCTATGTATTCTATACTTCCGGTATGTTAGGGTTTTGTATACAAAATGTGAAAGACGTTACCATTGGACAAAGAGTTAGCTAATGAGTAATATAACCCACAAGTCAGGTGTTGACAGTACTGAATGAGTGACTGTGTAGATATAAACATTGTAATCGCTCTCAATACTGTGAAATTATAAAAGTTGTTTTGATTAAACTGGGATGCACTCGCCAGTATTTCTCTTTGATAAAATCTTTTTAAACGTGTTTCATGTAACACAATGTGAAAGCCAATAGAAGCCAGCTGGAGAGCACTGAAGTCTTGGAAAAGTGGCTATAAAAGTTACCTAAATAAAAAGGAGTTTTTGGTTTCAATAATTAGGGTTTACCCCTACAAATGTATTGGCAAATGAACTTGGGTTTTATCCCAATGATTTATTATTATAAAAAGTTTGGTGTTTAACTCTGATAAAATATTTCCTAACTACGGTCCTGATGTATTCCACTGCTAAATTAATAAACACCGATACCACTGATCTGGATCTTGTGGCACCCGCTCCCGGGATAGGGGTCGGGGGTTGCGACACATTCTATATGGTTAAAATAAACTCCAAATGCCATTCATAATTTCCAGTTTCAAACATGAGTTAAATATAGTGTTTATATCATTCAAACGATAACAAGTTATAAAGGTTTACAACACATTCCAAATTCTAAATGATAAGGGATTTATTCCTCATGTCATCGCAAGGAGGCGGGATATGATGAAAAATCCTACAAAAGTGGCATGGAGTAAGGACGCATGACTTCTTGAAGCAAAACCCGTAAAGCATTCCACTAATTTCCTGATATACATGTAAGTTTGAACAAAATCGTCAACAAAGTTGGTGTAAATTCATGCAGTTTTTTTGTAATAAGTCGTGCACTTGTAAAACGTAAGACGTATTTGTATGAAAAATGATATGTAGCTTGTAAAAATAAGTTGAGATGTAAATAAGATGTAATACGTAAGGAAATCGAGATCGCTAATGTTTTGCAAGGATATTAACATGTGTGACGACATAGGAAGCATCCAAAGTAAGGCTATTTTTACGTCGATTTCCCTTCGACTGTGACATAAAAGCACTCTTCCGTGTGGGTCAATGTGGACCAAGAGTGAGGCTGCCAATACCCGATAGATCTAACATTTTGTTCCTTGGTCTAAACTTAGATTAATGGTGCTTACGTATCCCCTATTCGCACATGATCTATTATATCATTCCTTAGTTTAACATATCATTTGTACATGTATTTTCCCTAAAGTTTAGAAAACTAGAAAACGTTTAAAAGTGGGGACATGAACTCACAGTTTTGCGTCTTCGTGCGTACTACTTCACCAGTAATCTTCTTGGTTTGCAACGTAACCAATAAGTGTTCTAAACATGTTAATCACATGAACTTGTGATTTACTGTGTACAAGCTATCCATCTTATTTATGTATTTGTTTTGTCTTAGATGTATATGTTCTTGCGTTATTTATATATATATATATATATTACAAAATATATATAGTTTTCGTATACTTGTAAGTTGTGTTAATGGATCTTGTTCTTCTTGCGGCTTTGTGCCTCACACGAGTAAGATGTGCATGTCCGAGACATGTGTGGGCCGTGCCCATTGTAGTCGGGTTTAACCCGTTCGTCGTGTTATCGTTGATTTAAATTGTATTTTATATTTGTAAAATTTATATATTTTTATTCTCAAATAAAGGAAATATATATATTGAATTCTTGTATATGATATGTGTTAAAAATAAATAATATATTTTTAACTTATCCTTGTATATGTATTCTTGTTTTATATGTGTATACTTGTCTTTGTATTAGTTTGACCAAGTCAACATCGATTTATACTTTTAATAAATAAAATTTTCAATATTATTTTAGTATAAATATATTTGTAATTTTACCAAGTGTATACTTAGGCAAGTATACATGTTTTTGTGTATAAATACTTGTGTATTTTGTATTAAATGTCAAAAATCATTTACCATGATTTTTTATACTTTCCGAAATTATATGTCTTAAAAATAATATATTTTTAAGTCTTGTTTGTAATATATATATATATATATAGGAGAATGATCCGTTAGGAACCACCCTTTATTGCGAGAACTGCGAGTACCAGTGTGAACACAAACAATAATAACTAAAAAAATCTAAAAAATACCCAATTTTTTTTTGGAAAAATCGCTATATTTCGTCAATAATAAAAAAAAGTTAAATTTTTTTTCGAGTAACAGTTATCCATGCACATGTGCATATGTATCATTTCTTTGACAAATTCCGTAATTCATTACAAATATTAGACAATTGCACTTTCATTTACACTACCACCTGTAATACACTACTTTTTACGTTAACAATATTAGAAATGCACATGTGCATCTATATGTATCAACATGAAATAAGGTGTTTTGGTACACTACTTTGAATACACTTTCTCTTTCATCTATCATTCCATCCATAATACACAAACATGCACATGTGCATTTTTGTCATTTCTTTGATAAATTCCGTAATTCATTAAAAATATTATACAATTGCACTTTCATTTACACTACCATATGTAATACACTACTTTTTACATTACCAATATTAGAAATGCACATGTGCATCTATATGTATCAACATGAAATAAGGTGTTTTGGTACACTACTTAGAATACACTTTCCCTTTCATCTATCATACCATCCATAATACACTACCATTACATCCTACCATCCATAATACAATACCATTACCTCCTACCATCCATAATACATTACCATTACCAATATTTTCACTTTATTACATGTATATAAACACCATTTACACCATCCAATCAACATATTACATCATAAATTGACAACTATAACCAAACCACCAACCACTAGATATAACTAACCAAAAAACATGTATATGGGCCTACTTCTCTTGTACCAAAAACACGTTATATCATGGTTATACATAATGATGCACATGTGCATTTTGAATATTGGTAATGTAAAAAGTAGTGTATTACGGAAGGTATTGTAAATTAAAGTGCAATTTTTTATTACTGATAATGTATTACGGAATTTGTCGAAGTAACTGTTACTAAAAAAAGGTTTTTTTGTTAACTAATATAGCGATTTAAAAAAAATAGTAAAAAAGAAATTTTTGAGTGTTTTTTTGATTTTTTTAGATTTTATTTTGTGTTCACATTGGTTCTCGCGGTTCTCACAATAAAGGTGGTTCTCAAATGAACCTTACCCTATATATATATATATATATAGGTAAAGAGTATGGTACAAATAAGGTTATCGAACATTACATACGCGAGAATTTGAGCCATACACATGTCCTGATTCAGTTTTTCTTTAATAAGGTTAAATCAGACAATTAATTCAATCATCTGAGGGAAAATTCGTCTCTTCATTCAATCAGCGAGATGTTCGTTACTCTAATATCCCGGTAATTATCATTCGAATCAGTTTCAAATTTTTCATAATTCTCAAATTGCAGTTTTCGTTCTTCTGTGTTAGGGTTTCATTCAATTGTTTTTTTCGATGGATCCACAGAGCAGCACTGGACGAACAGATGTTGATTTTGAAGAAACTCGACTGATCGGTGATCATGCTCAATTATCTGCATATCAGAGTGTTTCGATTGAGGATGTTTTAAATCCACCACCTGCAAATCCAAATCCAATTGCAAGTACAAGTGCTGTAAACGAGTTTTTAATGGTAATTATGTTAATTCAGATCTCTAAATTGTTCGTATACTTGTTTTTTGTTTAATCGTACCAATGATTTTATATTGTTGTAGCTGTTTTTTGAAGTTTGAATGTTGATTATATTTTTTATATGAAAGCAACATGCACAAATTCGCATGTTATTACTCTTACATTTCGCATTTGATTTGATTTTATTTATTCGTTTTCGCATGTTATGATATAATAAATCGCATTTATAAAACAGATTAATCAAAATTATCATTTTCGCATGTTATTTTTCATACAATTCGCATGTGAGTTTTGTTCTTTATGATGAAATTATGCTGTTATTAAGATTTCGCATGTAACTAGTCTGATAATTCGCACGTTTTTTGTTTTCTGATTTTTGATTCATGTAGATGAAAGGGTTTACACTCCGGAGGTTCAAGCATCAGCTACACCTGTTGTTAGGATGCAATTTACCTCTATTGAACAAGCATATGCGTTTTACCAATCGTATGCTAAGTTAGCGGGGTTTTCTACTCGGAAAGGTGGTGAAGTACACAGTGGTGGTATAATCAAAACTAAGTATTTTGTTTGTTCTAAAGAGGGACATAAGCCACTGTGTATTGATGATCGTTCGAAGTCAAAAAAGCAATTCAAAACAAGGAACAGGGGGACTTTTAGAACTGGATGCAAAGCTCAACTTATGATTTGCACTATGGATGGTAGATTATATACAGTATAGAGATTTGTTGATGGCCATAATCATAAGTTTGTATGTCAAGATGATATTCACATCTTGCCAGCTTACAGACAATTATCAGATGTCCAGGAGGAGTTGGTTTGGGAACTAGGGACTTTAAACCTTGGTCCTGTCAAAGCTTTCCATATAATGAGGAAACGTTATGGTGGTTTCGAGAACGTTGGTGCCATGGTTGATGATTGCAAAAATTTTAGGAAGCGAATTAACAGCTATATAGGAGAATATGACGCTGACATGGTGATTAATAGGATGACTGACAAAAAACAGTATTTAGCTGATTATTCTTTTGAATATTCTGTTGATGATGAGAAATGGTTAACTGGTTTGTTCTGGGCTGATGGTTTATGCAAGCTTAACTATATGGAATTTGGTGATGTGATATCGTTCGATGCAACTTTCAAGACAAACAGGTAATGTTTTTTTACTAATTTTCGCATGTTATATGTCATCATGAGCTTGTAATATCGCATGTGTAGGCATGTTGAAGAAGTGATGTTGAGTGTATCGCATGTTATATTGTTTGTTTTCGCATGTGATATCTGTCTTTTTCGCATGTTTTCAATATGTTTTCGCATATGTTTGTTCAGGTACAAGATGGTGTTTGTTCTGTTCACTGGCATTGACAACCACTGTCGAAATGTAACACTTGGAGCTGGGTTATTGGCATCGGAGAGCATTGAATCATATAAATGGCTTCTGAATTCATTCTTAAAGTCATTTGGTCGGCAGCCAAAGGTTATGGTGACCGATCAAGACCCTGCTATGAAACAGGCTATTGAAGAGGTTTTCCCTATCAGCAGACACAGATTGTGCATGTGGCACATAATGAAAAAAGTGGCAGATAAGGTATAGCATGATATATTGTCTTTCGTTAGCTTTATGTTTTTTATATTATAGTTTTTTGGTATAGGCTGATATAAAAAGCATTTATTGTTATAGGTTGGACACGAGTTGTGCAATAACGATGAGTTTAAAAGGAGGATGTGCGACATTGTATGGACTGATTCCATTGAGCCTGAAGAATTTGAGAGACAGTGGAAGTTGGTGATGATTGAGTTCAGTCTCACAGAAAACAAATGGATTGATGATATGTTTGTGATGAGATCCATGTGGATTCCGGCTTTTTACCGTCACGAGCCAATGTCGGGACTTATGAGAACAACTTCAAGATCAGAGAGTGAGAACCATTTTTTCTGCCAGGTGGCTAATTCACAACTCACCCTCGTAGAGTTTATGAATCATTTTGATGGTGTAATGGATGTCCAAACGTTTAATCATAGAAAGAATGATCACATTTCAAGATATACTGAGCCTGGTGATTGGAGCGAAACTTCTTTGGAAAAAGATGCTGCTAAGAGATTCACAAGGTCTATATTCTTTGATCAACAAGTAGAGATTTATGGTACAATTTCTGAATGTCTGCCGATGGACACCAAAATAGAGGGTCCACAGATCAGGATATTGTTGAAGGACTTTAAAGCCCATGGTTATGGTTTATTGGAGGTACTATAGCATATATATTTCAAACATGCGATTTTATGATAACCTACATGCGATTTTTTTTTTCAGATCATGATCTATTCAATATGCGATTTTGAGTTTCTCATGCGATTTTAAATTTTATTCATTTATATGATTTTTTAGACATGCGAAATTGTTTTGTTTCACATGCGATTTGAATTTTTAATATAATTTTTTTTTGGTTTTTCTAGGTGTGGTTCAAGAATCTTGAAAATGATGTAACTGCACAGTGTAGCTGTTTGCGTTTTGAGCAGTATGGGCTGCTATGCAAACACATCTATTTTCTTTTCAAGATGTTTGGTGTTAAAGAAATACCAAACAAATATGTTATGAAGAGATGGACGAAGGATGTGGTGCCGAATGAGTTAAATGTGAAGTACAATCTAAATGTGGGTGGCAAGGATGTGCAACACAAGGCTAAATGGATTGCTCGTGAAATCATCCACACAGGGGAGTATTTGGTTAGCAATTTGATTTCCGACCTTGATCAACTTGTTTTAGTGAGGGATCAAATGATGTAGCTTAAAGAGAGAGTTGACCAGAGTCGTATAACCAAGCAACTTGATCCAAAATTTGACCGATTTTCAAAGTTGATTGGTTATCAACAACCAATAACTAATGCTCCTCCTACTGTCCGTGTGCCGGCTGGTATAAGAAACAAAGGCCGCGGCTCGCATAAAAGGATTAAATCTAAGAAGGAACAAATGTGGTACCCGAGGAAAACCCTATTATATTTTAAAATATCCCAATATGTCTTTAAGTACAACCCTCAGTAAAACCAACACTCTCATAATATTTCCGACACCCTATTATATTTTAAAATATCCCAATATGTCTTTAAGTACAACCCGTATGTAAAAACCGAGCCCGAGATATACAAAATAGTATTAAAAATAAATAAAAATTTAAATCTAGGGCTGAGGCGGGCCGCGTAGACGCACCCCAATCCTTACGCGGGCGGTATAAGGGTTAGAACCAGATTCCTTTGATTTTCTTAAGTTTAGGCGGGCCGCGTGACCCCCATCTCAATCTAACGCGGGCCGCGAGAGACCAATAACACGGCAACACCAGAGTCCGACACGTGTCGACATCGTGTCAAGTCTAGGCAATGACCCGGATCACCTAAACCCTACCCGGTCTAGTACGCGGGCCGCGTAAGCTCGGCTTACCATTCACGCGGGCCGCGTGAGAGTCGAGATCAGCACCTATATAAAGAACGCATCGGATTTCATTTCAATTCGTTCATTCTTCGTTTCTCAATCTCAAATTCTGAAATATAGGCTTTAGAAAGCTGGTATTATACCCTTAATTAGCGAGGTTCTGCTCCGTTGTAAGTATTATAACCCAGTTTCGTAATAGATACGATGCCCGATTGATTTAGGGTTCCGTAACAACTGTCGTGGTTCTGCCCGACGTAGTTGTTGGAATGCCGTCTCGGGGAGGGTATCATTAATATTTTCAAAGGGTTATGATACTAACCTATGTACATTTGTATAAATTATAGATTATTCCCAGGAAACCCTTACGCGAAGTCTAAGATAGCAATGTGAGTTTATCCTCTTTTTGTTAATCTTTTTGTAATGTTTTACAAAACCTTAAATGTTTTAACAATGCGATTAAGCAGTGATTGAGTCTTTGTAGTTCTTCAATTACTGTCGGTATGTTGGGGTTTTGTATACAAAATTTACTACTGCGAGTAGTAGTAGTAAGTCGGGACGACAATACGTTACCATTGGACAACGAGTTAGCCAATGTGTAATATGACCCACAAGTCAGGGTTGACACTACTGAATGAGTAATTGTGTAGAAATAAACAATGTGATCGCTCTCAATACTGTGTTAATTGATAAAATGTTTCTTGATTAAACTGAGATTCACTCACCAGTATTTCCCATTGACAAATATTTTTAAAACGCGTTTCAGGTAACAATGTGACAGCCAATTAGTAAAAAGCCAGCTGGAGAGCACTGAAGGCTTGGGAAAAATGTGGCTATAAAAGTTACCTAATAAACGATGTTTTAAATTCAATAAAATAGGGTTATCCCTATAAATGTTTTGTAATAAGAAACTTGGGTTTTACCCATGTGATTATTAATATTAAATGAGGTGGTTTTACTCTGATAAACATTTCCTAACTACGGTCCTGATGAAATTTCCGCTACCAAATTAATCAACTGATACCACCAAACTCTAAGTTCGCGTCCGCCCGTTCCCGGGACAGATAAGGGATCGGGGGTTGCGACAGAAGGTGGTATCAGAGCCTAGCCACTGGTCTGAGCCAAAGAAGTGTTCTGCTGACACTCAAATTCTAAAATTTGTGTTAGGAAATAAATTATGAAAAAACATGCATAACTGTATTTAATTGTTATGTGTTATTTGACTATTTGTTAGTTTACAGTATGAGTGATCAAGGACCCTCAGACATGAATCGTCAGTTGTCTGAATCACCTAGGAGTGAAGGTACCTCTTCACAGCCTGCCCTCTCTGGGTATACTGCTGATCAGGAAGAAGGGATGTTTGCCTTTAAAGCTCTGTCTGATGAGCCATTCCCTCATAAGAAACGAGGATGGTTCAGTAAGGAAGCTTTTGCTCGTAGGAAAAGAATGCGAAAGTTGCAACAGCAAAGAGTTTTAGCAGCTGCTAAGCGAAAGACAGATGCCCATACACAGGATATGCTTAATAGAAGCCTAGCCAATTTCCATATCCTAGCTACAACTGCTGCTGACCCAAGTCTGGAACAACTAGTAGCCCCACAACCACTAATCCCAGACCAACCCACGGAGATAGAAAACCCTGAAAACCAAGTGGAGATGCATGACTTTAACCCAGAAGAAATCCCTAGGGTACCTGCTCCAAACCCCCTAGACCCAAATTATGACCCGTGGTGGGACAACAATAGGGACTTTGTGCAACATTACCCTATCCATGAAGACACACCCATACAGAACATAGGAGCCTATCCAGGTATGGACCCTTTGGATCCCTATTACCATGATAACTACATTAGGGAAATCTTAGAAGATCCTTACTAATTTCAGGCACTTTCACCCCCATATCAGGAACCCGCACCCCAGATTTCGAACCCAGTCCTAGAACCTGCACCCCCAATGAGTGCAGAAAATGTCCAAGAACTTAGGACTTTTGGGGAGGAAATTTTAGAAAGCAGTGAGAGAATGCGTCAGGTGGGAGAGCGTCTCGTATGGAAATACGATGAGCGCAATATGGATTTTTGGATAAATCCATATCCATGAATGTGAGAATGAAGGAAATGATAGTCGTAATAATACTAATAAAATAATAAAATAAAATAAAATATGTGTGTACGGATGCCTATTACTAGTTGTGTAACTTTATTTCTGTTGGTATTGTAATTTTATTTCAGTACTAGTGTGTAATAGACGCATAGTATATGAAATTAGAGTAAAAGTTGCAATGATCGACATTTTTGGTTAGATTGCGTATCATGTGATCAACTATATTAAATATTATCTTGTGTATTAATATGGGATAAATGTAAAAAATTCAGATGGCCGATGACGGAAATCAAGGAAATCTGAATAATGATAACCAGAGTAACATTAACGTGGTCAATGAGAATCCAAGCATCAATAACAACGGAAACCAAATGGATAATAGTGTCGTTCAACATATAGTGGCACAAGGAATCATAGATGCAATGCCATTTATTATTCAAACGATTCAAGAAGCGAATAATAAAAGTAAGCATAGCAGTAAGCGACCAATTGAACCAGAACACAGCGTAAATTAATGGACCTATACTTCTGTAACAACTCTCATAAAAAGTCATAATTATTAAATTAATTAGTCCAAAAGGAAACCCTAATTGAGACACCCAAGTGATTCTGAACAAACCCTAAAATTTTCAAAATTTTCAGAATCAGGATTAGGGCCCCTAAAACTCAGGGGGGGGGGGGTTAAACCCTATTGACGATTATCCATTTTAAACGTTGGCAACAAGGAATTATCGAAAACTGTCAACTCAGCACAGCTAGTCCCAACCGTGGCAACCTATACCTAAAAAATAGGTCTCACGCGGCCCGCCTCAGGTTAAGCTTATTTCTCACGCGGGCCGCCTCAGGGTAAAATTTCACCTATAAATAGTGGACAGTGAGACTTGAAATCTGGAAAAACAACGACGTAAAAATTCGTAATATTCACTGAGATACGAACAAATTCACACTCGGGTCTCGAAAGTCTGCTGCAAAACAGGGTATTAGCACAATCGCTGCTACGATTCATTTATCCGACGATTAATATATCCAATGGATGTTTAAGTGCCGCCCACATTAGGGTTATACTTTATCGTTCGTCATTAATTTGACGGATCATCGTTAATTCGATGGATAAAGTATTATACTTTGTCGTTCGTCATTAAATTGACGGATCATCGTTAATTCAATAGATGAAGTATTGCACTTTGTCGTTCGTTGTGATAATTTAATCTCGTGAGTTATCGTAATTGCTGGATTGATTACTAACCCAGTTTTGTGTGCATTGTTATTTAAATTAGGTTAACAAGGCTAAATCATAGACTAGACTCTGTCCATATTAAATCAGCAATGTGGGTCATTCTCTCTTTTTATCAAATCTATTTACAAAACCCTATTTATTTCAAAGTTATAATTACAGGGATTAAGTTTATGTAATCACCATATTACAGCCGGTATGTGGGGTTTTGTATACATTACTTGATAATCTTCACCATTGGGGCAGCCAAGGGGTGATATGACCATAGTCACAGACACCATTGGACGGAAGGGCCAATGGGTCGAGTGACAAAGTACTGTGGGTAATTGGTTTGATATCAGAAACATTGTAATTTTCCTTAATACTGTAAATTATAACAAATGTGTCATTTTAGTAAATAGAATGATTCACTCAGTATTTCCCGCTGACAAAACCTTTTTCAAACATGTTTCAGGTGATCTGTTATAATTCAGGAAAAGTGCTGGGGAGCATTCCAAGCTTAAAATAGTGGCTCATTATAAAATAAAGAAATAAGTTTTGTAATATCACGATTTCGTAGTAAAAATATAATATGGTAAACTATCGGGGTTTTATCCCGAAATATGAAATAAAATAAATCGGGAAAATTTTAGCTTTAAACGATCCTGTTAAATAAACTTCCGCTGTTAAACTCAATTAAATAAATACCGCAGAATTTCTGTCCCGCGGCTCCTGAAACGGGTCAAACCGGGTCGGGGGCCGTGACAGAAATAAGGTGGTATCAGAGCCACTGAGTTAAGCTAATTAAGTATTTAAAAATACTTAATTTTTCCTGATTACTATTATGTGATTATGTGTATTATTAACTGATTATTTGTTAGTTACAGTATGGGTAAGAAAAAGCTGTCAAGCATCTATCTTAAATTAGATAGATCATCCAATGAGAAGGGAAGTTCATCCCGAACCAAATCCTCGAATCAGGCTGAAATTCCTGAAGAAGGAATATTTGTGCGAAAGGCACAATACGAAGAATCACTTTCTCCTAGAAGGAGGGAAATGATTCTTAAGAAAAGTAAAGAGAAAATCCGAGAAAAGAGGATTAAACGAGAAACCCAGGAATTAATTGATAAATCACCTTGGGAAGATAAGCTAGATGAGAAATTGGCAAACTTATATATGCTAGCCACAGTAGCAGAAAATATAAATCTTTAAATACTTTAAAGTTTTAGCACTTTACCCTTATAATCTAGAAACCCTGTAAAATAAATAAAAATTTTAAGTATGTTTTCCAGTTATCTTTGTAATCAACTAGTACACAGTATGTAATAAATTAAAAGGTTATTTGTAAATTTTAACTTAGTATTTTATGCATTTTGCATATATGCTACATCAGCATGAATGGGATATCTGAAGCTTTTCAGAACCTTAATCTTTACCCAGTAAATATCGAAGCTTCCAAAGAATATACTAGCTACTTTCCCGATGTAGAACAACCGGTAGAATTCAAGGTTCCACCTGTGAACAAGCCAAAACGAAAGAAAAGAAGTTATGTAGAATGGAGGAAAATACGTAGGAAAAAGCCAGCTACAAAACTGCCCAAAATAAACAATCCTTTGAAAAAGGGAAAAGAAATTATAACCGGAGAGAGTTCTAAACAACAGGAAATTGTAACCAGGAAAAGTCCTAGACTACAGGAGATGAAAACTAAAGACAAGGAAGAGATTAAGGAGATAGGAATACAGATAGAGACTGAAGCCAAAGAAGATTATATGCAAATGGAAAGGCAGTTTGAGAAATACTCTAAGGACATAGAAATGGAAGTTGGGCAAGGCTCTAGACCAACTCAGATAGAAATCGGAGAGAGCTCCAATCCAAACCAGGGAAGAACCTTTCAAGATGAGATAGATTTCTTATTGGCAAGCTGTGAAACTATTCAGCCTGTCAATAATAATAATAATAATAATAATATTTTTAATTATCCTCTTGAAAACCAACTCCCTATGAATTGGGAACCAGCAATTCCAGACCCAATAGTCCACTCCCAACCCATAGGAATGGACGAATGGTGGACAAACGATTGGCAATTCCAAAATATTGTCAACGATCCTTACTCTTTTCTTCCACAATTCGATCTAGAACCCCTACCTAATCCACCCATGAGTAATGAAAACATGGCTGAACTTCGCCACTTTGGTGAAGAATTGTTTGATGCTGGAACTAGAATCAGGGAAATAGGGGGACAAATTGCCTGGAAGTACGATGAGAGGGAACTGCGTTTTTAGAACAGCAAGTGACGAGAGATAGTAGGTTGGTAAAATGGTGTTTGTATAATAGTAATAGTAAAGTTAGTCTGTAAATAGCGAATAAAACTTTGTATGATATTTGTGAGTAATGATGCATACTATAATAGATATAAAATGAAATCGAGAAATCGATTGTTTTGACTATATCTGTATTGTAAAATTTTCTGATTGTTTGTATATAATTGATATTTATCAGATACTAATAAAATTTATATATATACATTATCAGATGGCAAACAGTGGTAATGAACCTATAAATGAAGTTAATCAGTCTGAACAACATTCAAGAGATCAATATATGACTCGGCAAGATATTGAAAACATTGTTGCTCAAGGGATAGCCAATGCTATTCCAGCATTCGTTGCTGCTATAAAGAATCCAATCGAACCGCAACAAATTGTTCCTAGTAAACAGATTACTGAAGATAACTTCAGTAATAGTGTAAATGGAGGCAATAATCATGTTAATCATAATAGGGAACCACATCAAGCTCCATTACCCAAGAAAATGAAAACTGCAACGCCTGGTTGCACTTTCAAAGAATTCCTTGCTTGTAAACCCACTGAATTTGCTGGCAATGAAGGAGCAACTGCATCACTGCGTTGGTTAGAGAAAACCGAAGCAGTCATTGCAATAAGTAAATGTGGTAAAGATGATCAAGTCATGTATGCATCCAATCTGTTCAAAGAAGGAGCACTCGAATGGTGGAATACTGTGTTACAATCAAAAGGAAGAGTAATAGCTTATGCTATGACTTGGGAAGAATTTAAGGGTTTGGTGGAAAGAAAATTCTGTCCTGAGTATGAAAAGGAACAGATGGCGAATAAATTTCTAAATCATCGGATGACGGGAGTAGATTGTCGTGGGTATACCTCAACATTCTTTGAATATGCTAGAGTGGTACCAACACTGGCTTCGCCAGAACCGGTACTCATTTCTCGCTATATTTGGGGGCTAATTAGTGAAATCCGCAATATTGTTAAAGCTGCGAGACCTCGCACTATTGATGATGCGGTAGAATTAGCTAATACTCTAACCGATGAACTGGTGCGTACAAGAGATGAAGATAGGAAAAAGGAACTAGCTCAGAAGATTACCCAAGGATTTCGGGCGGGTAATAGTAATAATTTCAAGAAAAGAGGAACATGGCAATATTCAAATCCACCTTTCTGTAGAAATTGCAAAAGGAAGCATTACGGAAAATGTAATTTAACCTGCAACCTTTGCAAGGGTATAGGACACCGTGAAGAAAACTGCAGAAAGAAAACCGTAATCTGTTTTAACTGTGGAGAAGCGGGGCATTATAAAACAGAATGTCCTAAATTGGTCAAACCAGTAGATAACAAGCCCAAGGCGACGGAAGGAACTACTAAGAAGAATGCCAGGGCATTTCAGCTGACCACTCAAGAAGCAGAACTCATTCCGGATGTGATAGCGGGTACGTTCTTAGTTCACAACGTGTACGCAAAAGTATTATTTGACTCTGGTGCAAACCAAAGTTTTATAAATACTTCATTCTGCCAAGCTCTTAGTTTACCTTTAACCAATATTAGGCAGATTTTTACAGTCGAAACAGCAGACGGAAATTCAGTTAAAATAGATAAAGTTTTTCAAGAAGGAAACATAGAACTTTTAGGACATAAATTCTCTGCAAAACTATTGCCAATGAATTTAGCTGAATTTGATGTTGTATTAGGAATGGATTGGTTAGTAGCCAACCATGCTAGAATCCTTTGTGATCAAAATACCATAGAAATTCAATCACCCACCGGAGAACTGATTAGGATTACCGGAGATAAACCACGTAAACCCATGAAGTTCATATCAGTAATGAAAGTTGCTAATTATGAACGAAAACAAGGAATAGTGTATATGATTTCGGTAATCATTAGCACTAAGGGTAAAGATCTTAAGGAAATACCAATAGTCTCAGAATATCCTGATGTATTTCCAGAAGATTTACCGGGATTACCTCCAAACAGGGAAGTAGAATTTAGGATTCATCTAATTCCAGGAACTACACCGATAGCCAAGGCACCTTATCGGTTAGCACCCACAGAAATGTTAGAACTGAAAAAGCAATTAGATGAATTACTAAGTAAAGGATTCATACAACCTAGTTCATCCCCTTGGGGAGCGCCAGTGTTGTTTGTGAAGAAAAAGGATGGTTCAATGAGAATGTGTATCGATTATAGAGAATTGAATAAGATTACAATTAAGAATCGATATCCATTACCTAGGATTGATGATCTTTTTGATCAACTTCAGGGGGCTAAATATTTTTCTAAGATAGATTTACGCACCGGATATCATCGATTGAAGGTACAAGAAGAAGACATACCTAAAACTGCTTTCAGAACTAGGTATAGTCATTACGAGTTTACAGTCATGCCCTTCGGGTTAACGAATGCACCTGCAGCATTCATGGACATGATGAATAGGATCTGTAAACCGTACTTGGATAAATTTGTAATTGTTTTCATAGACGATATACTTATTTATTCCAAAAGTCAGGATGAGCATTGTGAACATCTCCATGCACTCTTAACTTTGTTAAGAAAAGAAAAGTTGTACGCCAAATTCTCGAAATGCGAATTTTGGCTAAAGGTAGTGCAATTTTTAGGACACATGGTGAATCACGAAGGTATTCATGTAGATCCTGCTAAGATAGAAGCAATTACCAAATGGAAGGTTCCACAAACAGCAATGGAAATAAGAAGTTTTATAGGATTAGCTGGGTATTATAGACGGTTTATTAAGGATTTTTCCAAGATAGCTGTACCATTAACTAAGCTAACCTGTAAAGCCACTAAGTTTGAATGGGGACCCAAACAAGAAGAAGCTTTTAGAATTTTGAAACAGAAATTAACCCATGCTCCAATCTTAGCCTTACCAGAAGGAACTGAAGATTTTGAAGTATACTGTGATGCTTCAAAATTAGGATTTGGATGTGTGCTTATGCAACGCAAGAAGGTAATTGCGTACGCATCAAGGCAATTGAAAAAGCACGAAGAAAACTATACGACTCATGATTTAGAATTAGGAGCCGTAATTTTTGCCCTTAAGATTTGGAGACATTATCTTTACGGAAGTAAATTTACTGTCTACACTGACCACAAAAGTTTAAGATATATATTTGGGCAGAAAGAGTTAAACATGAGGCAAAGGAGATGGATGGAAATCTTAAGCGACTACGACTGTGATATTCAGTATCACGAAGGAAAGGCAAATATAGTTGCAGATGCCTTAAGTCGTAAGTATTATGAGAAACAACGACGGGTTCGTGCTCTCAGATTAAATCTACAAATAGATTTAATGGAACAATTGAAGAATGTTCAAATTACAGCAATCAAGGATGATGCTGAAGGAATGAAAGGACGAATCAAAGAATTAGACCAAGGAGCAGATGGAATTTGGAGATTCCACAAAAGTAGAATTTGGGTACCTAAGCAGGGAGACTTAAGACCTAAGATTTTAGAAGAAGCTCATAAATCTAGGTATACCATGCACCCAGGAAACAATAAAATGTACCAAGATTTAAGAAAGAACTTTTGGTGGATAGGAATGAAAAAGGACATAGCCAGCTATGTTTCTAAATGTCTTACTTGTTCACAAGTTAAGGCAGAACATCAGAAACCTTCAGGATTACTACAACAATTAGAAATGCCAGTATGGAAATGGGAACTTATAACAATGGATTTTGTTACTAAGTTACCCAAAACCAGAAAAGGTAATGATGCAATTTGGGTAATTGTGGATCGATTAACCAAATCAGCTCACTTTTTACCAATGAAAGAAACCTTTAGCATGGAAAGAATGGCTAAATTATATGTAGATGAAATTGTATCCTTACATGGAGTTCCACTCTCCATTGTTTCGGATAGAGATAGTCGTTTCACTTCTCATTTCTGGAAAAGTTTCCAGCAAGCTATGGGAACTCGACTAAACCTAAGCACGGCATATCATCCACAAACAGACGGGCAAAGTGAAAGGACAATCCAAACTCTTGAAGACATGCTCCGAGCATGTGTGATAGATTTTGGTGGGAATTGGGATGATCATTTACCGCTGATCGAATTCTCCTACAACAATAGTTATCACTCAAGCATTGAAACTGCCCCATTCGAGGCACTGTATGGAAGAAAGTGCAGAACTCCCGTTTGTTGGGCAGAAATAGGAGAAAGTCAATTATCAGGTCCTGAAATTGTGCAAGAAACAACTGATAAGATTACTCAAATCAAAGAAAGACTGAAGATAGCCAGAGATCGCCAGAAAAGTTATGCAGACAATAGAAGCAAGCCGTTAGAATTCCAAGTTGGAGACAGAGTACTGTTGAAAGTTTCTCCTTGGAAAGGAGTTGTTAGATTTGGTAAGAAAGGAAAGCTAAGTCCAAGATACGTAGGACCATTTCCAGTGATCCAACGTATAGGACCAGTAGCTTATCGTTTACAGCTACCAGAAGAATTAGCTGGGGTACATGATGTATTTCATGTATCCAATCTCAAGAAATGTTTAACAGATGAATCTCTGGTAGTACCTCTTCAAGATATAGAGGTAAACGAAAAGTTGAAATTCGTCGAGAGACCTCTTCAAATTGAGGATCGAAAGATCAAGTTTCTCAAACACAAACGACTAGTTCTAGTCAAAGTCAGATGGGATTCAAAGAGAGGATCTGAATACACTTGGGAATTAGAATCAGAAATGAAGAGAAAGTATCCTCAATTATTCCAGTAAATCTCGAGGACGAGATTTTTCTTAAGGTGGGGAGAATGTAACAACTCTCATAAAAATTCATAATTATTAAATTAATTAGTCCAAAAGGAAACCCTAATTGAGACACCCAAGTGATTCTGAACAAACCCTAAAATTTTCAAAATTTTCAGAATCAGGATTAGGGCCCCTAAAACTCAGGGGGGGGGGGTTAAACCCTATTGACGATTATCCATTTTAAACGTTGGCAACAAGGAATTATCGAAAACTGTCAACTCAGCACAGCTAGTCCCAACCGTGGCAACCTATACCTAAAAAATAGGTCTCACGCGGCCCGCCTCAGGTTAAGCTTATTTCTCACGCGGGCCGCCTCAGGGTAAAATTTCACCTATAAATAGTGGACAGTGGGACTTGAAATCTGGAAAAACAACGACGTAAAAATTCGTAATATTCACTGAGATACGAACAAATTCACACTCGGGTCTCGAAAGTCTGCTTCAAAACAGGGTATTAGCACAATCGCTGCTACGATTCATTTATCCGACGATTAATATATCCAATGGATGTTTAAGTGCCGCCCACATTAGGGTTATACTTTATCGTTCGTCATTAATTTGACGGATCATCGTTAATTCGATGGATAAAGTATTATACTTTGTCGTTCGTCATTAAATTGACGGATCATCGTTAATTCGATAGATGAAGTATTGCACTTTGTCGTTCGTTGTGATAATTTAATCTCGTGAGTTATCGTAATTGCTGGATTGATTACTAACCCAGTTTTGTGTGCATTGTTATTTAAATTAGGTTAACAAGGCTAAATCATAGACTAGACTCTGTCCATATTAAATCAGCAATGTGGGTCATTCTCTCTTTTTATCAAATCTATTTACAAAACCCTATTTATTTCAAAGTTATAATTACAGGGATTAAGTTTATGTAATCACCATATTACAGCCGGTATGTGGGGTTTTGTATACATTACTTGATAATCTTCACCATTGGGGCAGCCAAGGGGTGATATGACCATAGTCACAGACACCATTGGACGGAAGGGCCAATGGGTCGAGTGACAAAGTACTGTGGGTAATTGGTTTGATATCAGAAACATTGTAATTTTCCTTAATACTGTAAATTATAACAAATGTGTCATTTTAGTAAATAGAATGATTCACTCAGTATTTCCCGCTGACAAAACCTTTTTCAAACATGTTTCAGGTGATCTGTTATAATTCAGGAAAAGTGCTGGGGAGCATTCCAAGCTTAAAATAGTGGCTCATTATAAAATAAAGAAATAAGTTTTGTAATATCACGATTTCGTAGTAAAAATATAATATGGTAAACTATCGGGGTTTTATCCCGAAATATGAAATAAAATAAATCGGGAAAATTTTAGCTTTAAACGATCCTGTTAAATAAACTTCCGCTGTTAAACTCAATTAAATAAATACCGCAGAATTTCTGTCCCGCGGCTCCTGAAACGGGTCAAACCGGGTCGGGGGCCGTGACAACTTCAAATGCCCATTCCCAAAAGAAGAAGAACCGTGTCATACGGTTGTTCTTATAAAGAATTCTGGTCTTGTAAACCAATGGAATTCTCGGGCAATGAAGGGGCCATTGCAACCCTATGCTGGATAGAGAAGACTGAGGCAGTCTTAAGAATAAGCAAGTGTGCTGAAGAAGATAAGATATTGTTTGCTTCTAATCTATTTAAGAATTCTGCCTTAGAATGGTGGAACACTATCCTTTAGTCCAGAGGAAGTGATAGGGTTTATAACATGGAATGGGAAGAATTTAAGAACAAGGTAGAAAGGAAATTATACCCACCCAACGAAAAGGAACAGATAGCAAACAAATTCCTAAACCTTAGGATGACTGGTGTGGATAGTAAGGGGTACACTAAGTTATTCTTTGAATATGCTAGAATAGTGCCAACTCTTGCTTCACCAGAACCAGTGTTAATCTCCCGTTATATCTGGGGATTAATTGGAGAGATTAGACATGTAGTCAAGGCAGCTACACCCCAAACTATAGAAGAAACTGTAGAACTAGCTAATACCTTGACAGATGAACTGATCCGTACTAGGGAAGAAGACCAGAGGAAAAACTTAACCCAAAGCCTTACTCAAGAATTCCGTTCTGGGAATTACAACCGTAGGATCTATATCTGCACCTTATTGCAAGTATTGCAAAAGGAAGCATTCTGGAAAATGCTCCATCTATTGCAATTTCTGCAAGATGTCAGGACACAAGGAAGAAGACTGTAGAAGGAAAGCCAACAACAGGGTTTGCTTTAACTGTGGGGAACAAGGCCACATCAAGACGAACTGTCCGAAATTGGCCCCAGCTGCGAACAACAAGAACACTAAAAATGCTAGAGCATTTGTTCTAACTGCAGATGAAGCCAAGATGATTCCAGACGTGATAGCTGGTACGTTTTTAGTTAATGATGTATTTGCCAAAGTATTATTTGACTCTGGTGCAAACCAAAGTTTTATTAATACTTCGTTTTGCAAAATTCTAAATCAGTCATTAACTAAACTACCACAAGAATGTCTAGTAGAGACAGCTAACGGAGAAACTGTTAGGATTTCTGAAATCTTGCAGGGAGCAAGAATAGAAATTTTAAATCAAAAGTTTAGAGCAAATCTTTACCGAATGAATCTGGCAGGATTTGATGTCGTGTTAGGAATGGATTGGTTAATAGCCAACAAAGCCAGTATTTTATGTGATCAAAAGTAAATTCAAGTAAATTCACCAAAAGGTAAAACGATCACAATTAAAGGAGATAAACCATTTAGATCCACAAAATTCATCTCTGTGATGAAAACTGCAAGCTATATAAGAAAAGGTTCTATAGTGTATTTGATTTCCAAAATCACTAACACTAAAGGAAAAGAACTAAAAGACATTCCAGTAGTGTCTCAGTTTTCAGATGTCTTTCCAGAAGAATTACCAGGACTAGCTCCAGACAGAGAAGTTGAATTCAGAATTCACCTGCTACCAGGAATAGCACCAATTGCCAAAGCACCTTATCGTTTGGCACCCACCGAAATGCAGAAACTGAAGAAATAATTAGATGAATTGTTAGAAAATGGATTCATACAGCCAAGTTCGTCGCCATGGGGAACGCCGATACTGTTTGTTAAAAAGAAGGACGGATCAATGCGTATGTGCATTGATTACTGTGAATTAAATAAGGTTACGATTAAGAACCGGTACCCATTACCGAGAATCGATGATCTGTTTGATCAACTACAAGGAGCTCGATTTTTCTCTAAAATCGATTTAAGGTCAGGATATCATCAATTAAAGGTACAGGAAGAGGACATTCCTAAAACCGTTTTCAGGACAAGGTATGGCCATTATGAATTTTGTCATGCCATTTGGTTTAACCAATGCCCCAGCTGCATTTATGGACATGATGAACCGAATATGTAAGCCATATTTGGATAAATTCATAATTGTCTTTATAGATGATATTCTAATTTACTCTAAGAGTAAAGAGGATCATGCAAAGCATTTGCACGCACTTTTAAGTCTATTAAAAAAAGAAAAACTTTATGCTAAGTTTTCTAAGTGCGAATTTTGGTAAGAACAAGTACAATTTCTTGGACACCTAGTCAATCATGAAGGAATTCATGTAGATCCAACAAAGATTGAGTCAATTACTAAATGGAAAACCCCTGAGTCACCAACCGAGGTTAGAAGTTTCTTAGGATTGGCCGGTTATTATAGAAGATTTATTCAAGATTTTTCTAGAATAGCCATTCCCTTAACTAAGCTAACCTGTAAATCCGTTAAATTTGAATGGGGATTAAAACAAGAAGAAGCATTTAGAATCCTTAAGCAAAGATTAACCCATACACCCATACTAGCGTTACCAGAAGGAGCTGAAGACTTTGTAGTATATTGTGACGCTTCTAAGTTAGGTTATGGATGCGTATTAATGCAACGTCAAAAGGTTATAGCTTACGCATCTAGACAACTTAAGAATCATGAAGAGAATTATTCAACCCATGATTTAGAGTTAGGAGCTATAATTTTTGCTCTTAAAATTTGGAGACATTACCTTTATGGCAGTAAGTTTACCATATTCACTGATCATAAGAGTTTAAGGTATATTTTCAAACAAAAAGAGTTGAATATGAGACAAAGACGCTGGATGGAAATGCTTAGTGATTATGATTGTGATATCCAGTATCATGAAGGAAAAGCAAATGTAGTAGCAGATGCTTTAAGCCGAAAGTATCATGAAAAGCCAAAAAGGGTACATTCTCTTAAATTAAATCTGCAAGTATATTTAAATGATCAGATAAGAGAAGCACAAGAATCAGTAATCAAGGAAGATACTGAAAAATTGAAAGGTATGCCGAAAGAAATAGAACAGGGAACAGATGGAATTTGGAGATTCCATAAAAAAAGAATGTGGATACCTAAATTAGGAAACCTACGTCATCGTATACTAGAAGAAGCCCATAAGTCTAAATATACGATGCATCCAGGGAGTGATAAAATGTACCAGGATTTAAGGAAAAATTTCTGGTGGATAGGAATGAAAAAGGACATAGCAGCTTACGTTTCCAAATGTCTAACTTGTTCACAAGTTAAAGCTGAACATCAGAAACCCTCAGGCCTATTACAGCAATTAGAAATGCCAGTGTGGAAATGGGAATTAATAACAATGGATTTTGTTACTAAATTACCCAAAACAAAGAAAGGTAATGATACAATCTGGGTGATTATAGATAGGCTAACCAAGTTGGCTCATTTTCTACCAATGAAAGAAACTTTCAGTATGGAACGATTAGCCAAATTATATGTAAATGAAATTGTTTCTTTACATGGAATTCCTTTATCAATTGTTTCTGATAGGGATAGCCGATTTACCTCTCATTTTTGGCCAAGTTTTCAAAAAGCAATGGGAACCAAGTTAAATTTAAGCACGGCTTATCATCCTCAAATGGATGGACAAAGTGAAAGAACAATTCAGACAATAGAAGACATGCTTAGAGCTTGTGTAATTGATTTTGAAGGTAATTGGGACGATCACTTACCTTTAATAGAATTTTCTTATAATAATAGTTATCACACAAGTATCAATGCTGCACCATTCGAAGCACTTTATGGACGAAAGTACCGAACCCCAGTCTGTTGGACAGAAATTGGGGAAAAGCAACTATCTGGACCTGAGATAGTGCAAGAAACAACTGACAAAATTATTCAAGTCAAAGAACGATTGAAAGCAGCACGTGATCGACAAAAGAGCTATGCCGATAAACGACGCAAGCCATTGGAATTTCAAGTAAGAGATAAAGTATTATTAAAAGTCTCTCCTTGGAAAGGAGTGGTAAGATTCATCAAACGGGGAAAGCTAAGTCCCAAGTATGTTGGACCTTTTGAGATTTTTAGAAGAATAGGACCTGTAGCCTATCAGCTACAACTGCCAGAGGAAATGGCAGGGATACATGATGTGTTTCATGTATCTAATCTCAAAAAGTGTTTAGCTGATGAATCACGGATAGTACCACTTAAGGATATAGAGGTAAATGAACAACTCAAGTTTGTAGGAAGACCTCTACAAATTGAAGACAGGAAAGTTAAGAACCTCAAGCATAAGAGACTAGTTCTGGTCAAAGTAAAGTGGGACTCCAAAAGAGGACCTGAATACACATGGGAACTTGAATCTAAAATGCAAAGGAAATATCCGCACTTATTCCAGTAAATCTCGAGGACGAGCTCTAAAATAAGGTGGGGAGGATGTAACAACCCTCAGTAAAACCAACACTCTCATAATATTTCTGACACCCTATTATATTTTAAAATATCCCAATATGTCTTTAAGTACAACCCGTATGTAAAAACCGAGCCCGAGATATATAAAATAGTATTAAAAATAAATAAAAATTTAAATCTAGGGCTGAGGCGGGCCGCGTATACCCACCCCAATCCTTACGCGGGCGGTATAAGGGTTAGAACCAGATTCCTTTGATTTTCTTAAGTTTAGGCGGGCCGCGTGACCCCCATCTCAATCTAACGCGGGCCGCGAGAGACCAATAACACGGCAACACCAGAGTCCGACACGTGTCGACACCGTGTCAAGTCTAGGCAATGACCCGGATCACCTAAACCCTACCCGATCTAGTACGCAGGCCGCGTAAGCTCGGCTTACCTTTCACGCGGGCCGCGTGAGAGTCGAGATCAGCACCTATATAAAGAACGCATCGGATTTCATTTCAATTCGTTCATTCTTCGTTTCTCAATCTCAAATTCTGAAATATAGGCTTTAGAAAGCTGGTATTATACCCTTAATTAGCGAGGTTCTGCTCCGTTGTAAGTATTATAACCCCAGTTTCGTAATAGATACGCTGCCCGATTGATTTAGGGTTCCGTAACAACTATCGTGGTTCTGCCCGACGTAGTTGTTGGAATGCTGTCTCGGGGAGGGTATCATTAATATTTTCAAAGGGTTATGATACTAACATATGTACATTTGTATAAATTATAGATTATTCCCAGGAAACCCTTACACGAAGTCTAAGATAGCAATGTGAGTTTATCCTCTTTTTGTTAATCTTTTTGTAATGTTTTACAAAACCTTAAATGTTTTAACAATGCGATTAAGCAGTGATTGAGACTTTGTAGTTCTTCAATTACTGCCGGTATGTTGGGGTTTTGTATACAAAATTTACTACTGCGAGTAGTAGTAGTAGTAAGTCGGGACGACAATACGTTACCATTGGACAACGAGTTAGCCAATGTGTTATATGACCCACAAGTCAGGGTTGACACTACTGAATGAGTAATTGTGTAGAAATAAACAATGTGATCGCTCTCAATACTGTGTTAATTGATAAAATGTTTCTTGATTAAACTGAGATTCACTCACCAGTATTTCCCACTGACAAATGTTTTTAAAACGCGTTTCAGGTAACACAATGTGACAGCCAATTAGTAAAAAGCCTGCTGGAGAGCACTGAAGGCATGGGAAAAATGTGGCTATAAAAGTTACCTAATAAACGATGTTTTAAATTCAATAAAATAGGGTTATCCCTATAAATGTGTTGTAATAATAAACTTGGGTTTTACCCATGTGATTATTAATATTAAATGAGGTGGTTTTACTCTGATAAACATTTCCTAACTACGGTCCTGATGAAATTTCTGCTGCCAAATTAATCAACTGATACCACCAAACTCTGAGTTTGCGTCCGCCCGTTCCCGGGACAGATAAGGGATCGGGGGTTGCGACACTTGACCCAGGTCCTTGCAGGATCTATACACTGAACAAGGCAAGAACCTTACCAAACCATTCCCTTAACCCCCGACCAGGTAGCCAACATATCTCTATATAGACCGTAGAGATATGAACGGTGTAAATCTTTTATTTTATATAGACAGTAAAATAACGCCAAGACACCACGGAAAAATGATAAGAAAGTTTCACCTTCAACATAAGAAACTAGTTATTAAAGTCATTAATACAAAACCAAATAAAAAGTGCGAAAAGATTAAAAATCAAAAGTATTACACTAAATTCTTGTCTTCACCAAGTGATGTAAGAGACTTAGGCAAACATGGCCTTTGATTGTCAAGAACTCTTACTATCAATCTTGGATCCCAAGACTACTACACACCCTCTAGATGGATGATGGATGATAGTGGTGGATGTGGGTGTTGTGATGGTGGTGGAGTGTGGGTGAAGTGGTAGAGAGGTGGTTTGCCAAGGGATGCTTTTGAAGTGAGCCAATCACCCCCTATTTATAGCCTGTGCAGAAGCCCGGACACGGCCCCGTGTCCATTGGGCATGGCCCCGTGTCCATCCTCCTTCTCTTTCTTCATTAATTGCAATTGTCTTCATTAGGCTCCACACGCCCCCGTGTTCACTAGGCACGGCCCCGTGTGCAAAAGCGAATCTGTACTATCAAGATTTGCAAGATTTTGTGAATCTTAGCATTGACAACGGCCCGTGTTGAGCTGGGCACGCCCCCATGCTGGGAATAGAAGCTTCTATGAGTTTGTCTTTTCTGCAAGTGCCTGGCCACGCCCCCGTGTCCGCTGGCATGGGGCCGTGGTCAGCCTTCTGTTCCTTTGTTTTTGCTTTGGAAGATGTTGTCGAGGGGTCGGGCATGCCACATTTATTCCTTTTCTTGTATCTATGTTAGATTTGGCTGCATATTTGTTCCTTTTGTTCAATTACGCTCATTTAGTCCTGAAAATACAAAAGGAAGATAAAAGCACACTTTTTCCAACATTAGTACTAAAAAGGGTTAGTTTTATGCATCATTTGATGTAATTTATATGTTGCATTTTACACACATCACCATCATAACGCACACGCAATCAGATGTTAAGATATTATCCTCCGGTTTCCTTTGCGAGGCATAGATAACTTTGCCGAACCGCCTCCCCACCGTATCGAATGTTTCATTCTCGGACAGGTGTAGTGGTACTCCATGTATGTTCAGCCACGCCAATCTCTCGAAAGCAACCGATTGTCCCCTCCATAACTCCACATTAACGAACCAGCCAAATCCCAAAGAGTTGGCTCTAAAACTGTAAAGCTCCGCTTTTTCGTAACTTTCCCTAATTAGAAAGTTGTCTTGTAATTCTATTTTTGGAAACTAGTATTCCTTGTAATCGTATTTTATTTTGAAACCTTGTAATCCGAGACACTGATCATAATGAAAGTCATATTTATATCAATTATGTTCCATTTATACTTGTTATGTTCAATTTATACTTATAATCGCATGCAACGAACCCTAATTCGAAACTATGTGACGACACGTGCAATACTTGTGATTAACCCCCTTTTCGTTTACCACCTTTTGGGGTGTAACATGTTAAACTATAAACTATAAAGTTACACTTAAACTTTATTCCTAAATGCACAAACATTCCTTATACATGCATGCACACTTGATTACTTGATACTTTAAACTTGGGGTTATACGTTTTGTGTTAGACTTATCATTAACTTCGTACGAGCCTATCATTGACATATATAGCGCTATATGATTAACGCACCACCTGTAAACTTTGGGTTATTTAAGAGCTTCTTGCGTTTCATCATTGGTTTGATTAGTTAAACACATGCCAATTTTATTGTTTATCTTGTTTCAACAGCTTGCCATGTGGAATTGTTTAAACTTATTCTTATGCTATATACAAAAAAAATTTGTATACTCGCCTTTGCTTTTACATTGAACTTTATTTTAAACATGTTACAGGTTGAAGATGATGATCGTATGAAATCTAGTAGGGATGACTAGAAACACGCCCAAGAAATCATTAGATTGACTATTTATGTTATGTTGAACTTGTCGTATTGTCTCTTATTTGTTGTTATTTGAATTTCCTTGTAATGTTTTGACAATTTAAATTATGCAATGAAAACAATTTTGATTTAATTATTGTCACAAATAGTGTGATGTGTGATGAGCAATCTTTCTTCGTCCCACTCCGATGATTCCGCCATTGGTTGGGGTGTGACAAAAACTATTGGCCTCGGTAGATGAATGGAATACCAACAAGATGTTCAACCTACCTAGATACTTGATCTTTGCATCCCCATAATCAGCTTCCTTCAGAAGGATATTTACCTTTCTAAGTGTAACAACCCGCACTTTTGTGCATTGTTACTACTCGTTATACTCATTACGCCTAGCACCGGAGATTCGGATCATAATGTAACTATATCGTATATATCGCTATTCGAAGGATAATCGCATATTTTCGAGATACAATATCACTACACTACACTATTATCACACTAACACTCACGGAGGCATTGAGTGAGGACCTATTCTACCCTCCTCAGTGGCCGTGATGTGTCGAACGTAAACAATTAACGCTAACAAGGACTCTCGGGTGAGTGTTGTAGCTCCAGTCGTCATGACGATGATGACAATACGAGTAAACGGTACCCCGTCAGTCTTTGTGGCACTACACGAAATAACGTTCACGATGACATCAAGAAAGGACCTATACTACCCCCATTGATGGCCGTGAAACGTCGCTAATGATCGCATACTCGAACCGGAAACCGATTGTTAATTATCGAAACTTTGGATTGGATACGTAAATACGACCCCTAGTGATATATATGTATGTAAAATAGCAATATAATGATAATATAAATTAATTATGGAAAGTCCGTACTTCGAAATCCACCAAAACGATCAAAACGGAGAAATCCATCTCGTCAGAATGGCCATCCGGACGGATAGCAATCCGGACGGATGGGCCATCCGGACGGATAGCAATCCGCACGGATGGGCTATCCGCACGGATGGGCCATCCGCACGGATGGACAATCCGGACCAAAACCCCTTCTTCTCCTCTGTGGCCTATAAATACCATGTCACATCACTTGAACAGTGATGTGACAGCTCCTATTCAACCAAACACGCTCCAAGACCCTTTTCTCTCGATTTCCTCGCGAATCCGGTAAGATGTCAACCTAAAACTTGTACTTCTACAATCTACACTCGATTCTACATCATTCTACCTTTCGAAACTCAAATTCTAACCGTGAAATCTGCGGATTTGAGGCGCTTTTGAGGTGATGTCACCAAGAGTTCTTATGAACTTCAAGTTGGGGTCTCATTTCACTATAAACGACTCAGATCCGGGTGATTTCCACATGTTTTAATGACAAATCTCACCTAAATCTGTGCGATTTCGAGTTAACCATGAAGAACCATCACGAACGGCCAGATCTGATGGAACGGGGTGATTCCCGGCCGTTAGAATGAGTCGGAATTGACGGAACTTCAAGTGTAGTACGAAATTACACTGCCCTAGTTAAAAACGAACGTATTCCTTCCGTTAAGCACTCGGAAACAGTGATCAGGGTGCGAACCAGACATGCCAGTCCGCACGGATGACAAGTCAGCCCGTACGGATGACAAGTCAGCCCGCACGGATGACAAGTCAGCCCGCACGGATGACATGTCAGCCCGCACGGATGACATGTCAGCCCGCACGGATGACAAGTCAGCCCGCACGGATGACAAGTCAGCCCGCACGGATGACAAGTCAGCCCGCACGGATGACAAGTCAGCCCGCACGGATGACAAGTCAGCCCGCACGGATGACATGTCAGCCCACACGGATGACATACGTCCGCACGGATGACATGTCAATCCGCACGCATGACATGTCACCCGCTCGCACCACTCACCCGCACGCACCACTGTCCGCACGTATGACACATCATCCGCACGGATCGCCTGTTATCCGGACGGATAACCTGCCATCCGGACGGATGACTTGTCATCCGGATGGATAACCCGTCAATCCACACGGATGAGAGCAATCCAACCAAATGAGTAACTTTTCAAGGCAATTTTGATTAACCGTATATCATTTACTCTATTCTTCAAGGATCAATACAGACATACCCGCAACCGACTCGAACAAGTTGTAATCCCGCTAAATACGCACTGTGAGTATACTTGACCCCTTTTTAATCGAATTTTGGGTGTAACATACGTTTCTAACAAATTGAACTTATCAAGCGAAATATTCAATCAATCGAATTATCACTTGCGAATAACTGTTATGCATAGATATACGTGATGCTAGTTGCATATGTGCTAGGGCTTATACTCGCGACGTCCCACCACGACTAGTATAGTACTATTGCGCCCGACGGGGTCTAGTTATGCCATCGTACATTCGAGCATCGAGGACTTAGTGGTAGTATCAGTTTTGTGAGTATATATGTCGTGTATTACGTTTGTGCATGTGGAAATTCGCAGCACTTTTAATCTATTATGCTATACTATTCAAACCTGTATACTCGCCAATACCTTTGTATTGACAAATATTTTAACGTATGTTGCAGGTTAGATCGCAGACTATACCAAATCAAGCTAGGGAGTCTAGAAACTCAACTAAAATCTAGGTTGTCGGATTTGTATTGTTCGAGAGGACAGGAAATCTGTGATGACTTATGTGATTGTATTATTTGTTAGTATGGGATAACGAATGTATTAAATATTATCGCAATATAGTTGTTATGGATTCTCTTGAGCAATCTGATTCGCCTAGTGCCGCGCCCCGATGATTCCGCCATCGGTTGGGGTGTGACAGATTGGTATCAGAGCCATAACTATAGGGAATTAGGTCTGACTCGACCTAGTCCGGGTCGACGTCTTAGAAATTGACCTAGTCTATAGTCTAAGTACCAACAGGCCGACTCATACAAACCCGGTGGGGGTTTGTATTGGGCTTACTTGATACTCTCGATCGAAATTGCTAAAAGATACGACTTTGTGTGAACCCCGTGTACTACAACTTCACACGAAGAAGCCTTTCTTAAGGCTGAAATACTACTTAGCCTTTCCTAAGGCCGACACAATACACACGTTTTCGAAAATACTCGCATAACGAAACCGAGCGATCCAGTCAAGATCAGGTGTGAAAACCAAGAACTCTTGATAGGATTGCTCACTCAGCGCATTTTTCTAGCACGAGAACTCTTCGTCGAGTTAGGAGTGACATCCACATCTCGACAAAAGTCTCCATTTCTAAATCTAGTGGAACTCACGAATTTGTTCGGAGAGCATAACCACAATTAGGAACGAAACTGTTAAGCCAGGGGTGAAACCCGTACCTTAATAAGTCGTCCCATTCTCTATAAACTGGTTTTCAAAAGCTCTCACCAAGGACTCGACTATCACGATAACTCGAGCCACGCGATGATTAGGAAGACGAATGCCATGAGCTGCATCCCAGTGGAAGCAAGAAGTCCCCTAGGTCAACGCCCATGCTCGAACTTGTTAGATATAGTTGGGTTACCTTGGGTAGTCCACGCCTAAAAATACCCAAGGCACTCTATCATACGACCCGCCAATTTTACAATGATTGGAACTTATTTACGTTTTGAAACTTTACGCCTTACCGATTTCTCGATGTAACGATTTCACTCCCTACTTTATAAACGCACGATTCGCACAGCCATCGCAATCTAAAACGAAAACCGAATGTTCGCAACAAAACTAATGCATAATCTATCGCATTCGCTCTCGTTTTCTCACTTCAACGCTGTGACAACTGGCCCAAACCGGTAATTTCCGTACACATTAATTATTGCTTAATGACTGCAATTATGAGTTTAAGTGTCAGCAATGTCTGAACACATGATTAAACAAGTGAATTCATGCATGTTGTATACTACAAAATATTGCTTTATGCATAAACGAGAGCGTTGCGTCAAAAATAATAGTAAACTCACCGGTAAGACACACTGTGTCAACGGAACTGCAGAAAGCAGTCAGACAATAAAATAGAGGCCTAGGTGTAGGTCCGACGACAAGAATGCATTAAAACCCAAGAGTACATACAAGGGTTTAATATATATGCAATACGAAAGCAAAATTATGCACTAAAAAGCACCCGAAACGCACTTTAAGTGCAGAATTTATAAAATTCAGCAATAATTCAGCATTTAGACACATAAATATTATGCAGAAATGTTGTTTTATTATCCAGAATATTTCCCTAAGTGTTGGGAATCGATAGCGTTACAAAAAGATACTTATTAAACACTAAAAGGTGCAATTTAGCACTTTAACGAATCGGTATGTAACCGAACAATCGGAGATTACCCGGAACATAAAAATAATGTCAATAACATTGTTTATACTTTTCTGAGCTAGTTAGGGTCCCCGAATGCCCTAACACCCTTTATATTACACTACACACTAGTAACCGGATTAATCCCTAAACTAACTAAATTTAACCTAACTAATAACTAATGTTTAGTTGAAATGGAACCATAGACCCCCCCCCCCCCCATTACAAACCGTCCCCATCTAAGGGAACACACATGGTACAATTGTGATTATAAAAATCATCCATGCATGATATCTAGAGGACACATGATCCAAAGGTTAATGACCTTAACTTTGTCTATAAGATCCTCACTAAACCCACCATTCATTTAACACCTCAAAACCCACAAAGAACTTCTCTCTCCCTCTCTCAAAGGCTACGGCCAAACACCCCTAATCCATCCATCATACTTTCGATCTTGATCTTCATATTTCAAGCATCTACAAGTGTTAAGGGTCGCATATTAGGAACCTTGGTGCAATCGGAAGGCGAAGGACCTCTCTACCTTGCTTTTATCCACTCGATTTGTGCCTAGAATCTTCCCTAGCCTCGAGCTAGAGGTATAACACTTAAAACTCATATTTGAACTTATCTAAAGTGGTTAAAAGGATTTGTGTTGGTTAAATCTCGTTAAAATGCGAAAAGATGCACAAAAGTCTACTAAAAGCATGAAAAATGGTGGTTAATAGCACATAAGTTGTGTAAAAGTTGTAGTATTTGAAATATATGGTTATCTAGACCCGATCTATGATGTGGTAGCTCGGATCATCGTTTAACCCGGTTTGGTAAGATCATGGATCTTAACATAAAGCTATTTTAGAAGTAACAAGGGTTAAAAGGTGAAACCCTACCACACATAAACCATGAACTTGTGTAAAAATGTTTTAACTTGTACAAAAGTGTTTAAAACTAGTAGACCTATGTATCTACAAGTGGTATTTTCAAAAGACCAAGCATCAAAAGAAATCACATGTTCTAAACCGGACCTTACACAAACAAAAGTGGTTTTTGTGAACAAACAAGTGTGTGGACACTTGTGTAACAAAAGTTTTAACAAAGAAATAATTTTCATAAAAACCGACTAGAAGTTGTGAAACTTCATGTTCTTTAAAAATAAGATTTTTAAGAAATTAAACTTATTTTTAAAGATAACAAGACTTACTAAATGTGCTAGTAAGATACTACACAATCTTGGTAAATATCCAAGTTCATGAAGTGGGGAAAAGTAGTGATTATTGTTGATAATTGTTGTTGCTGATTATTGATGATTGATGATGCTTTAAAAGAAAATAAACACACGTTTTGAAAACGTGGGAAACCTCCATTTTTAGGGGAAACTCTGTCAAAATTTTTATAAATTTTGACACTTAGAAAAAATATAAGTTTTTGAGAAACTTATTCCCTAAAAATGTACTTAAGAGTATTACCAAGGTTTCCCTAATTTTTGGTGATAAGAAATGGTGATTTCTTCAAAAATAAAAATGGATATTATGTATATATATTTTTGAGAGAAAAATATATATTATTTTATCACCAACTTTTGTGCTAAGTGTGTATAGTATGTGTGATACGTGCTAGTGTATTAAGACTTAAAAATACACTAAATACTCGTGAGGAGTATAAACACAAAAATACGCATACAAAATACAAGAAACATAATTCGGGTGCAAAGTGCAAAACATAAAAGACTTATATTTATTTTGGAAGAAATAATATAAGTAAGATACGTAGTTAAAAATATAGAATATTTTTAACACAAGAATATATACAAAGAAGAGTGACTGTACTTGTGCGACGCAAGTCTAGTGACTAACATTAAGAAAACGCGTATAGGTTACGACGTTAATTAAGCAAATCCGGTGGAGTTTACGACGCTAGGAACGCAAAGTTGTGAGTTCATGCTCCCCCTTTTCTCTTTAACTGTTTTCAGTTTTTATAACTTCGGGGGTGAAATACATGTACAAATGTACAAAAATTTATAATTGGTATGATATAAATACAAGAAGTGCACTTGGTGAGAACGAGAACCAAGTGTGACGAAATATAAGAATATGAGAAGCGCACTTGGTGAGAACGAGAACCAAGTATGAGGCGCTATGAGAAATGATAACAAGAAACGCGCTTGGTGAGGACGAGAACCAAGTAGGATGCGTTATGAGAAATAGTGTCACGAATAGGGTACAGAAGCACCATTAATCAACGTATACATTCAGACCGCAGAACAAAAGGTTAGATCTAACGGGTGCCTGGCAGCCACACTCCCGGTCGGGGCGAGAACCGAGGAAGTGCTTTTGTGTCTCAGAATATACCAATTAAATGCCTTAGGTTTGGTGACTTCCTATGACGTGTCACATGTTAATGGCTTTGCAACCCATTAACAATCTGATAAGTACAGAAATACTGTATTTACATAAAATTCATACCATACAAAATTGATAAATAACTTGAAGTACGTGGGGTACTCAAGAGGATTGATAAATAACTTGAAGTACGTGGGGTACTCAAGAGGATTGATAAATAACTTGAAGTACGTGGGGTACTCAAGAGGATTGATATATAACTTGAAGTACGTGGGGTACTCAAGAAAAGATTGAATTATACATGGGTACGTGGTGTACACATGAAACTGAATTTATATATGAAAACTTGATTTACTCACAAACAATGTTTTCATACAAAGTATACAAACATGAAATGCAAAACTGCATGAATTCACACCAACATTATGTTGACGTTTTTCCAAAAACTCACATGTATTTCAGGTAACTAGGATGGATGTGCGCGTGGTCTTGCTTATGCTCGTGGATGTCGCTTGTGTTTAACCTTAAATAAAGTTGTAAACTTTTGAGACAATGTTTTATGCTGTCTAGCGATGTAAACGCTAAACTTATGTTTTCAAATCATGGTATTTGATGTTATTTTACGAGCATGTAGCATGTTTACTCTTCGTATGCAATGAGAACCTTTCATGATCACACCTCGTGCTTCCGCCATAGAAAGGGGTGTGACAGATTGGTATCAGAGCTGCGATTGTAGTGAACCAGGATTCCTTCTCGAGTCTAGTCTACAATCTCTAGGATCCATTCACGAAAACAATTTTCAAAGAGTTTTCATTGCATAAAACGTCCCGCGACATCCACTACCTGAAACAGTTTACATGAGTCTAGAAAAGACACTACGAGACTTAGAGTGCACTAGAGTAGCACTTGTCGTTGACTAGAAATTACTTGCAATTATGTGTGATAATTAGCATGTACTAGAAGTAGAATGTCACAAGTATACGTGGCTTTATCCGAAAACGATGGCCTATCTGAAGGAAGAAATACGAGGATGAAACGAACTGTGCGGACTGTGTAAGGAGTTACGTAATTATGGATGCATACATAATTATGGAATTCAGTGCACAGAAATCACAGCAAGTCTTGTCACGTATGGATTCCCTCAGTGCAAGCCTACTAAGTACTTTGCTAGAGTAATAATTGTTTGATGTCACTTATGTGGTATATATATACCTGTGAATATATATGATACTACTGTCTAGTGTGACGATATCAAACAAATGCCTAAACCTATTGGGTTGCGTTCGTCAGAACATGGCACCCAGAAGAGCTGTGAACGCTCGTGACCAACCTCCTCCTCCCCCACTGCCAAGTATTGCCGAAGAGCTGGAAGCTCTACTGGAAGAAAGGATCTCCGCTGCTATCGCCCAGTAAGAGGCGAACCGTACTCAAGACAGTGGAGGACCAACCAACACTAGACGTAGCGGGCATGGAGATTCATCTGGAGGCGACGCAGTTCAAGGCTGCACTTTCAAGCAGTTCCTCGACTGCAAGCCGATGAACTATGACGGCACAGGAGGTGCAGTAGCATTTGTGCGCTGGACCGAGAAGACTGAAGCTACTATCCGCATGAGCAAGTGTACCGCGGATCAGCAAGTCACTTTTGCTACCGGATTATTCGTCGATGAAGCTCTGACTTGGTGGAACCTGCAGGCCCAAACTTTGGGTAATGATGCCGCTTATGGCCTAACTTGGGATGAACTGAAGGAAAGAATGAGAGAGAAGTACTGCTCTCGTGCCGAACTCCAAAGGCTGGAGACAGAGTTCTGGCACTTGACTATGGAAGGTGCTGACATCAATGGTTACACTCGAAGGTTCCACGATCTGTCAAGAGTGCTTCCCCACATGGTGACTCCTGAATTTAAGCGTGTGGAACGCTACATTTGGGGACTGGCCTCAGAGTTTCGTGGCATGGTGACGTCGGCCAAACCTCAAACGATCACCGAGGCTGTAACTCTGGCTGTCAGCCTTACTGAAGATTGTGTTCGTATGAAGAAGCTATCATTGAACCCCACTGAGAAGACCGAGATGCATGCTGAGTCGTCCAGTGACAAAAAGAGAAAGCATACAAGTTTGAACCAAGCAACTCGTAACAACAAGGGTTTCAGCAAGAAGCGCGACACTAACCCGCCTCAGGAGATGAAGACCCTTGCAACCAAAGCATACCAAGGCTCCATGCCTAGATGCCAAAAATGTAGGTTTCATCATGAAGGAGCTTGTCGCATTTCAAGGTGCGACAAATGTGGTAAATTGGGTCATCAAACAGAAGACTGTTGGGGAAAAGGAAAGAATCGAAATGGAAACGGTGCTGTTAACAAGAATGGTAACGGGAAAGGGCAGAACCAAGGATGCTTCAAGTGTGGAAGCAATGATCATTTCATGAAGAACTGCCCAGAGAGAAACAACGCTCCAGCTCGAGCATTTGTGATTGGAGCAAGAGACGCACGCGAGGACCCTAACCTGGTCACCGGTACGTTTCTCGTTAACAATCACTTCGCATCCATACTATTTGACACTGGCGCCGATTATAGCTTCATGTCTGTGGAATTTAAACGTATACTCGGAATAGAATCTAGTAGATTAGAAATTCCCTATTCCATAGAACTAGCCAATGGTAAACTCGTTGAATCGGGCGAAGTTGTTAGAGGCTGCACATTAGAGCTTGGCGAACGAAATTTTAGCATCGACCTCTTACCTATTCAATTGGGTAGCTTCGATGTAGTAGTCGGAATGGACTGGTTGTCCAAGAACAAAGCTGAAGTTATTTGTCATGAGAAAATCATTCGCATCCCTTTAGCGAATGGTGAAACTCTCATCGTGCACGGAGAAAAACGAGACGCGCCTCTTCGAATCATCAGCTGTATGAAGGCACAGAAGTGCTTGAGGAAAGGATGTGTCGCTTTCCTAGCACACGTTATAGACAAGAAGGCTGTGGAGCCAAAACTTGAAGACATTCCTGTGGTGAAGGAATTTCCTGATGTATTCCCTGAAGATCTGCCAGGACTACCTCCGCAACGACAAGTCGAATTCCGTATAGACTTGGTTCCAGGAGCTGCTCCTGTAGCCAAGGCACCCTATCGACTTGCACCATCCGAAATGCAAGAATTATCTACACAACTTCAGGAGTTGTTGGATAAAGGATTCATAAGGCCAAGCTTCTCATCCTGGGGAGCTCCAGTATTGTTCGTGAAGAAGAAGGATGGAACACTGCGGATGTGTATCGATTACAGGGAACTGAACAAGCTCACTATCAAGAATCGGTATCCACTACCGAGGATTGATGACTTATTTGATCAACTGCAAGGATCAAGCTACTATTCCAAGATCGACCTTCGATCTAGATACCATCAGCTGAGAATCCAAGAAGAAAGCGTGCCAAAGACTGCATTCAGAACGCGATATGGGCACTACGAATTTCTTGTGATGCCATTTGGGTTGACGAATGCACCAGCGGTCTTTATGGATCTAATGAACCGCGTATGCAAACCATATCTCGATAAATTCGTGATTGTATTTATCGATGATATCCTGATTTACTCGCAAACGAAAGAAGAGCACGAACAACATCTCAGAACCATTTTGGAGCTACTGAAGAAAGAGAAACTTTATGCAAAGTTCTCGAAATGCGAATTCTGGATTCGCGAAGTACAATTTCTTGGCCACGTGGTGAATGAGAAGGGCATTCATGTAGACCCGTCCAAGATTGAAGCAATAAAGAATTGGGAAGCTCCCAAGACCCCGACCGAAGTCCGTCAATTTTTGGGCTTAGCGGGCTACTATCGGCGATTCATTGAGAATTTCTCGAAGATAGCTCAACCGCTAACGACCCTTACTCAGAAAGACAAGAAGTACGACTGGGGTCACAAACAAGAAGAAGCCTTCCAGTTACTTAAGAGCAAGCTATGCGATGCACCGATACTATCATTACCCGAAGGCACTGAAGACTTCGTGGTATACTGCGACGCCTCACGACAAGGCTTGGGTTGCGTGCTCATGCAACGCCAAAAAGTCATCGCTTATGCTTCAAGACAACTGAAGGTTCACGAGAGAAATTATACCACTCACGACCTGGAGCTGGGTGCAGTGGTATTCGCCTTGAAGATTTGGCGACATTATCTATATGGTACTCGATGTACAATCTTCACAGATCACAAAAGCTTGCAACACATATTTGATCAGAAGGAATTGAATATGCGCCAGCGACGTTGGGTCGAGCTGCTGAATGATTATGACTGTGAGATTAAGTACCATCCTAGAAAGGCGAACGTTGTAGCAGACGCGTTGAGCCGAAAGGAAAGGGTTAAGACCCTGAGGGTTCGAGCACTGGAAATGACGATTCGAACGAACCTCACAGCACGCATTCGAGATGCACAACAAGAAGCTCTTAAAGAAGAGAATCGCAAAGCTGAATACCTCCGGGGTGCATTGAAATACATGGTGCCAAATGAAGAGGGAGCCTTATACTTCAAGAAGCGTATCTGGGTTCCACTCTGGGGTGGCATACGAGAAGTCATCCTTAATAAAGCCCACAAATCGAGATATTCGATCCACCTAGGATCGGACAAAATGTATCAAGACTTGAAAGAGTACTATTGGTGGCCGAGACTCAAAAGCGACGTTGCTGTATATGTTGGAAAATGCCTAACCTGTGCCAAGGTTAAGGCAGAATATCAGAAACCGTCCGGCCTACTACAACAACCAGAGATTCCCGTGTGGAAGTGGGAACAAATCTCGATGGACTTCATAACGAAATTACCCAGGACCCCGAGAGGGCACGATATGATATGGGTAATCGTTGATCGATTGACGAAGTCTGCGCATTTCCTACCAATCCGAGAGAAGGATAGCACTGGAAAGCTTGCAGAGATATACTTAAGAGAAATTGTGGCACGACATGGAGTGCCAATCTCAATCATTTCAGACAGAGATGGACGCTTTGTCTCAAGAATCTGGCAATCATTTCAGGAAGCCTTTGGGTCTCAGTTAGATCTGAGCACGGCATTCCATCCGCAAACAGAAGGCCAGAGCGAACGGACTATACAAACATTAGAAGATATGCTTCGCGCATGTGTCATGGATCTAGGCGGCAGCTGGGATACTCATCTACCTCTAGTTGAGTTTTCCTACAATAACAGTTATCACACGAGCATAAAAGCCGCGCCGTTCGAAGCTCTGTATGGCCGCAAATGCCGATCGCCCTTATGTTGGGCAGACGCTGGAGATAAGCGTATGGTTGGTCCTGAGCTTGTACAAGAGACCACCGACAAGATTGCACAGATCCGAGAGCGCATTAAGGCGGCTCGAGAGCGACAAAAGAGCTACGCGGATCCAAATAGAAAATCGGTAGATTTCAAGGTGGGAGACAAGGTGTTGTTAAAAGTCTCACCATGGAAGGGCGTAGTCAGGTTTGGAAAGCGTGGAAAGCTGAATCCACGATATATCGGACCATTCAGAATATTGAAGAGAATTGGTACCGCGGCATATAAGTTGGAGTTACCGGAAGAACTTAATGGAGTACATGATACGTTTCATGTATCCAACCTGAAGAAGAGTCCAACGCAAGAAAACGTGACCATCCCGATGGATGAAGTGCATATTGATGAAGCCCTCCGATTTACAGAGCAACCCGTTGAGGTTACCGACTGGAAAGTCAACAAGACTAGGAGGAGCAGTGTGAAACTTGTCAAAGTACGTTGGAGCTCTAAGCACGGACCCGAGTACACATGGGAACGTGAAGACCAGTTCAAGAAAAAGTATCCCCACCTATTCAAAAAGACTCCGGCGAGAGTTAGTTCAGCCTGAATTTCGGGACGAAATTCTTTTAACGGGGGGAGACTGTGACAACTGGCCCAAACCGGTAATTTCCGTACACATTAATTATTGCTTAATGACTGCAATTATGAGTTTAAGTGTCAGCAATGTCTGAACACATGATTAAACAAGTGAATTCATGCATGTTGTATACTACAAAATATTGCTTTATGCATAAACGAGAGCGTTGCGTCAAAAATAATAGTAAACTCACCGGTAAGACACACTGTGTCAACGGAACTGCAGAAAGCAGTCAGACAATAAAATAGAGGCCTAGGTGTAGGTCCGACGACAAGAATGCATTAAAACCCAAGAGTACATACAAGGGTTTAATATATATGCAATACGAAAGCAAAATTATGAAACGCACTTTAAGTGCAGAATTTATAAAATTCAGCAATAATTCAGCATTTAGACACATAAATATTATGCAGAAATGTTGTTTTATTATCCAGAATATTTCCCTAAGTGTTGGGAATCGATAGCGTTACAAAAAGATACTTATTAAACACTAAAAGGTGCAATTTAGCACTTTAACGAATCGGTATGTAACCGAACAATCGGAGATTACCCGGAACATAAAAATAATGTCAATAACATTGTTTATACTTTTCTGAGCTAGTTAGGGTCCCCGAATGCCCTAACACCCTTTATATTACACTACACACTAGTAACCGGGTTAATCCCTAAACTAACTAAATTTAACCTAACTAATAACTAATGTTTAGTTGAAATGGAACCATAGACCCCCCCCCATTACAAACCGTCCCCATCTAAGGGAACACACATGGTACAATTGTGATTATAAAAATCATCCATGCATGATATCTAGAGGACACATGATCCAAAGGTTAATGACCTTAACTTTGTCTATAAGATCCTCACTAAACCCACCATTCATTTAACACCTCAAAACCCACAAAGAACTTCTCTCTCCCTCTCTCAAAGGCTACGGCCAAACACCCCTAATCCATCCATCATACTTTCGATCTTGATCTTCATATTTCAAGCATCTACAAGTGTTAAGGGTCGCATATTAGGAACCTTGGTGCAATCGGAAGGCGAAGGACCTCTCTACCTTGCTTTTATCCACTCGATTTGTGCCTAGAATCTTCCCTAGCCTCGAGCTAGAGGTATAACACTTAAAACTCATATTTGAACTTATCTAAAGTGGTTAAAAGGATTTGTGTTGGTTAAATCTCGTTAAAATGCGAAAAGATGCACAAAAGTCTACTAAAAGCATGAAAAATGGTGGTTAATAGCACATAAGTTGTGTAAAAGTTGTAGTATTTGAAATATATGGTTATCTAGACCCGATCTATGATGTGGTAGCTCGGATCATCGTTTAACCCGGTTTGGTAAGATCATGGATCTTAACATAAAGCTATTTTAGAAGTAACAAGGGTTAAAAGGTGAAACCCTACCACACATAAACCATGAACTTGTGTAAAAATGTTTTAACTTGTACAAAAGTGTTTAAAACTAGTAGACCTATGTATCTACAAGTGGTATTTTCAAAAGACCAAGCATCAAAAGAAATCACATGTTCTAAACCGGACCTTACACAAACAAAAGTGGTTTTTGTGAACAAACAAGTGTGTGGACACTTGTGTAACAAAAGTTTTAACAAAGAAATAATTTTCATAAAAACCGACTAGAAGTTGTGAAACTTCATGTTCTTTAAAAATAAGATTTTTAAGAAATTAAACTTATTTTTAAAGATAACAAGACTTACTAAATGTGCTAGTAAGATACTACACAATCTTGGTAAATATCCAAGTTCATGAAGTGGGGAAAAGTAGTGATTATTGTTGATAATTGTTGTTGCTGATTATTGATGATTGATGATGCTTTAAAAGAAAATAAACACACGTTTTGAAAATGTGGGAAACCTCCATTTTTAGGGGAAACTCTGTCAAAATTTTTATAAATTTTGACACTTAGAAAAAATATAAGTTTTTGAGAAACTTATTCCCTAAAAATGTACTTAAGAGTATTACCAAGGTTTCCCTAATTTTTGGTGATAAGAAATGGTGATTTCTTCAAAAATAAAAATGGATATTATGTATATATATTTTTGAGAGAAAAATATATATTATTTTATCACCAACTTTTGTGCTAAGTGTGTATAGTATGTGTGATACGTGCTAGTGTATTAAGACTTAAAAATACACTAAATACTCGTGAGGAGTATAAACACAAAAATACGCATACAAAATACAAGAAACATAATTCGGGTGCAAAGTGCAAAACATAAAAGACTTATATTTATTTTGGAAGAAATAATATAAGTAAGATACGTAGTTAAAAATATAGAATATTTTTAACACAAGAATATATACAAAGAAGAGTGACTGTACTTGTGCGACGCAAGTCTAGTGACTAACATTAAGAAAACGCGTATAGGTTACGACGTTAATTAAGCAAATCCGGTGGAGTTTACGACGCTAGGAACGCAAAGTTGTGAGTTCATGCTCCCCCTTTTCTCTTTAACTGTTTTCAGTTTTTATAACTTCGGGGGTGAAATACATGTACAAATGTACAAAAATTTATAATTGGTATGATATAAATACAAGAAGTGCACTTGGTGAGAACGAGAACCAAGTGTGACGAAATATAAGAATATGAGAAGCGCACTTGGTGAGAACGAGAACCAAGTATGAGGCGCTATGAGAAATGATAACAAGAAACGCGCTTGGTGAGGACGAGAACCAAGTAGGATGCGTTATGAGAAATAGTGTCACGAATAGGGTACAGAAGCACCATTAATCAACGTATACATTCAGACCGCAGAACAAAAGGTTAGATCTAACGGGTGCCTGGCAGCCACACTCCCGGTCGGGGCGAGAACCGAGGAAGTGCTTTTGTGTCTCAGAATATACCAATTAAATGCCTTAGGTTTGGTGACTTCCTATGACGTGTCACATGTTAATGGCTTTGCAACCCATTAACAATCTGATAAGTACAGAAATACTGTATTTACATAAAATTCATACCATACAAAATTGATAAATAACTTGAAGTACGTGGGGTACTCAAGAGGATTGATAAATAACTTGAAGTACGTGGGGTACTCAAGAGGATTGATAAATAACTTGAAGTACGTGGGGTACTCAAGAGGATTGATATATAACTTGAAGTACGTGGGGTACTCAAGAAAAGATTGAATTATACATGGGTACGTGGTGTACACATGAAACTGAATTTATATATGAAAACTTGATTTACTCACAAACTATGTTTTCATACAAAGTATACAAACATGAAATGCAAAACTGCATGAATTCACACCAACATTATGTTGACGTTTTTCCAAAAACTCACATGTATTTCAGGTAACTAGGATGGATGTGCGCGTGGTCTTGCTTATGCTCGTGGATGTCGCTTGTGTTTAACCTTAAATAAAGTTGTAAACTTTTGAGACAATGTTTTATGCTGTCTAGCGATGTAAACGCTAAACTTATGTTTTCAAATCATGGTATTTGATGTTATTTTACGAGCATGTAGCATGTTTACTCTTCGTATGCAATGAGAACCTTTCATGATCACACCTCGTGCTTCCGCCATAGAAAGGGGTGTGACAAACGCGACCTCGCTTATTCTAAATCGACCTGTATATGCATGATTTCAAATTATATATCTATATAAATATATATATATATACGTGTAAACAAACAAGTCATTGTGTGAGAACTTAGGAATTTCGTGTTTCCTACGTGGCTCCTATGTGATTCGTATTACTACTATACTATCGCGCAAGTTTTGAACGCGCTCAATCGCAACGCAAAACTCAAAAATCATTATGATCGAATCTCACTCCAAGTCTCTTCCTATCTAGATGCCTTCCAACAACGCTACCTCGAGACGAGTAGCTAAGAGGAAAGCCAAACGAAGCGCCGAGAAGAGGATTGCTTCACTTGTGATTAAAGAAGTGAGTAAGCTTAGTTCTTAAATTGCCGCTCGAGTGCACTCTCTCAGCCACCCTCGAGCTTTGGAAGACGTTAAGACAGGAGAGCCGCAATCTACTTTTCTCTACAAGCACTTCAAAGCCTGTGACCCGATGGAGTTCACGGGTGAAGGAGGTGCGACTCAACTACTCCAGTGGTTCGATTCTATCGAAGTTACCCTTCGTCAAAGCGGGTGTCCCGATAGTCTCCGTACTACTTGCGCCACCGGAGTATTTCAATCGCGAGCACTCGACTGGTGGACCGCCAAACGTAACAAACGTGGGATCTCTGCAGCTTACGCTCTCTCTTGGAATGAGCTGAAAGAGCTCATGGAGAAAGAGTACTGTCCTCCTCACGAGATTCAGAAGCTGGAAAACGAATTTTGGGAAATCAAGCAAACCGAAGGTGACAATGCTGGCTACACCGCAAGGTTCAAACAGCTTAGCATAATCTGCCCGAGTCAAGTCAACACTCCAGGGAAGGCCATCGCGAAGTACATTCGTGGCTTACCTGAGTGTGTGGGTGATTTTGTCGAAGTTGCAAGGCCTGCTACCATCGAAGAAACCTACCGCTTAGCCGCAGAAATCAACAACAAACGACTCGTGGAAGGGTTATTCTCAAGAAATCCTGTCAAGCAAGCTCATCAAGCAATCGCCAGTAATCCTTCAGGCGAATATGTTGACGAATCTTCTGATGAATCTACTGACGAATCTACTGACAAATCTGCTGGCGATTCTTCTAATGAATCAGCTAACGATTCTTCTGACGGATCTGCTAATGATTCTTCGGACGAACCTGCTGCCGATTCTTCTGACAATTCTGCCAACGGATCTTCCGACAAATCAGCCAAAGACTCCGCAAGCGAGTCTTCGGACGAATCCTCCGACGACGACACTTCTTCGCAAGAAACCGACAAACCCAGCCGCAAGCGAAAGACTTCAAGCCCGAGCTCATCAACAACCGAACTGCTACAACCGGAACCTCTTCGAACAGTTCCAATGTTTTAAAAACGAGCCTATACTGGAGCTCATCCTCAGTGTTACTCGTGTACCTATCATCATCCAGTTGGGGCTGACTGTCGCTATTGCAATAACTGCAACCGTTACGGTCACTTCACCCGCAACTGCCGCATCGAACCGTGAACCTGAGTACAACAACAACAGCTCCAGCAAAAGTTTTCAGCATCAAGTACCTAGCAAGCGTAGGATAAATTTTAATGATACGACTTTCGACGTTTATTTCTAAGTTTTGAACCTACACTCTTATTCGAAGTTACCACTAAGTGTAACAACAACTCTCGTTTTCATTTCCTCCATCCCACTTTAGTCGCTGCATTTAGACTAAATTCACGCGCATACTATATACTATATACTATATCACGAAATAATGTGTTTTACCCTCACTACACTCTTAGAACGGGGTACGATAAACGTGCAAGGAACGAATAATCGCGGGTGCACACGGGATTATTTGGGTCAGTGCACGGTGATCGTAGTAAATTCTAAAGGTGCCATAGCGTTTTGACAAAAGGTGACACCAAAACACGGGATGAAAGTAGTAGGGGTCGGGCAAGGTGTGCTTTATCATACTACCGAAGTTCCGTGAAGAAAGTGCCACTTGGAGTTGAACGTTATTAGACCTATATACTATTATGATTATTTTCAACACGCTACACTCAATCACAAGGCGTAACAACTGAAATTGCATCATCGCAAGACTTGTCGTATGTCTGCGAACACAATGCAATCGCCTCATCGATGGACTCTGGGGAGTCTACCTCGCAGGACAATTGCATCGACGCAAGACTGGTCGTAAGTCTACAGCGAGCAATCTCATCAAGCACATTAACGCTCACGATATTGTCGGGTGAGGACCTATTCTACCCTCCTCGATAACCGTGATGCGTCGCAACGTAACGTTAAGCTTACTCGAAACAAAACTCGACTAATCGCAAACATTTATTATGAGTATCTCGAAATCTCTATCGCTTATTATGTGAATCTCTATCGCTTGCTGTGTATCAGCCTATCACTATACCGTTATCCGTGATATTTGTGCTAAGTTAGAACGCATGACCTCGCCTCACGAGAGAAAGCTCATATGGTTAAAACAAGGTGTTTAAGCTATATCAGCGGCCTTTCGTGGAAACAGGCCATGTGGGGACTGATGATAGCTAAATTCTGTGGCGTTAAATCAATCGAACCGAACCGCGTAGATCGAAATCGCATACCTCCATCGCTTGCAACGCAACTACCGGTTATTGAAATTCGTTTATCATCACCGGCATCGCAAGTGTTTCGTGTTTATTCGTTTAATCACCTCATCGCTGATCGCCTATCGTGTATAACCTACCGCTTATCGCTCGCTTGGTGTTCATTGCAGTCTGTATGGTATTAAGTACACATGACACCGCTCCACGAGGCAAAGCCAACCTGGTTAAGCATAGTGTTTCACCATGTTAGCAAACCCCCGTGGAAACGCGCCATGTGGGTTTAATAAGAATCTAATCAAAAACGCACTATTCGCCTCTCGCTTATCAACTCGCTGGATTAATCTATCCGATCCTATCTTATGCTCGGTCCGACTATCTATCGATTGGGCCGAGTAAACGCAATTCTATCCGAGTCATATCGGCACACCTGACACTGCCTCACGAAACGGAAGTAATATGGACAAAGCATGGTGGATACGCCGCTGGTACTTCCTATATATAAGTGTTTTAAACATATTAACGAACTTCCGTGGGGAGGTGCCAAGTGGGGCTTGATGCTAAATCATTCTTTTCAAAAGGTTAAAACTGATTTTTATAAGACTTCTATTAAAACCATGGAACAAGTGAAATTCCTCACAATGTGGAGGTAACATCGAATCAGTTTAACTCCGTCTTCAGAGGGAGTTTCATGAGTCCAATTTTTCCGTAAAACCTTTTTCAAGATAAAAAACAAGACTTTCAAAGGGAACCCATGTCATAGGAGAGTTTTCGTAACCCTTGTTTTCATTTTCGAATTCCTTAAAATGTTAGAAACTTAAACTTCCTTGCAACATCGGTTAACATCGATTCTGTTGACCGCACGTTAAAGAGGAAAATTTCCAAAAGATTTTCATCCTAAATTCCTTTTTAATATCTAAAACGAGCGCTTCTTGTAACGTTGGTTAACGATCGACTCAGTTAACTCTACGTCATGAGAAACCTTTACAATCGCATCGAACTAACGAACTCTACACAAGACAAGGTACTTTGGAATGCCAACTCGTGGGATTAATACTTTCGTCTTAACGTCGCCTTCTCGCCATCGCAGTCGATCTCTCTTATCCGAAACGTTCTCGCTGTCAACCTACGGTCAAATCCCTCGCCGTATCGCTACTTATACGAGATCAACTCTTAGAAAGTCTACCTATTGGATTAATTTCGGGACGAAATTTCCTAAAGTAGGGGAGACTGTAACAACCCGCACTTTTGTGCATTGTTACTACTCGTTATACTCGTTACGCCTAGCACCGGAGATTCGGATCATAATGTAACTATATCGCTATTCGAAGGATAATCGCATATTTTCGAGATACAATATCACTACACTACACTATTATCACACTAACACTCACGGAGGCATTGAGTGAGGACCTATTCTACCCTCCTCAGTGGCCGTGATGTGTCGAACGTAAACAATTAACGCTAACAAGGACTCTCGGGTGAGTGTTGTAGCTCCATTCGTCATGACGATGATGACAATACGAGTAAACGGTACCCCGTCAGTCTTTGTGGCACTACACGAAATAACGTTCACGATGACATCAAGAAAGGACCTATACTACCCCCATTGATGGCCGTGAAACGTCGCTAATGATCGCATACTCGAACCGGAAACCGATTGTTAATTATTGAAACTTTGGATTGGATACGTAAATACGACCCCTAGTGATATATATGTATGTAAAATAGCAATATAATGATAATATAAATTAATTATGGAAAGTCCGTACTTCGAAATCCACCAAAACGATCAAAACGGAGAAATCCATCTCGTCAGAATGGCCATCCGGACGGATGGGCCATCCGGACGGATAGCAATCCGCACGGATGGGCTATCCGCACGGATGGGCCATCCGCACGGATGGACAATCCGGACCAAAACCCCTTCTTCTACTCTGTGGCCTATAAATACCATGTTACATCACTCGAACAGTGATGTGACAGCTCCTATTCAACCAAACACGCTCCAAGACCCTTTTCTCTCGATTTCCTCGCGAATCCGGTAAGATGTCAACCTAAAACTTGTACTTCTACAATCTACACTCGATTCTACATCATTCTACCTTTCGAAACTCAAATTCTAACCGTGAAATCTGCGGATTTGAGGCGCTTTTGAGGTGATGTCACCAAGAGTTCTTATGAACTTCAAGTTGGGGTCTCATTTCACTATAAACGACTCAGATCCGGGTGATTTCCACATGTTTTAATGACAAATCTCACCTAAATCTGTGCGATTTCGAGTTAACCATGAAGAACCATCACGAACGGCCAGATCTGATGGAACGGGGTGATTCCCGGCCGTTAGAATGAGTCGGAATTGACGGAACTTCAAGTGTAGTACGAAATTACACTGCCCTAGTTAAAAACGAACGTATTCCTTCCGTTAAGCACTCGGAAACAGTGATCAGAGTGCGAACCAGACATGCCAGTCCGCACGGATGACAAGTCAGCCCGCACGGATGACATGTCAGCCTGCACGGATGACATGTCAGCCCGCACGGATGACATGTCAGCCCGCACGGATGACAAGTCAGCCCGCACGGATGACAAGTCAGCCCGCACGGATGACAAGTCAGCCCGCACGGATGACAAGTCAGCCCGCACGGATGACAAGTCAGCCCGCACGGATGACATGTCAGTCCGCACGCATGACATACGTCCGCACGGATGACATGTCGGTCCGCACGCATGACATGTCACCCGCACGCACCACTCACCCGCACGCACCACTGTCCGCACGTATGACACATCATCCGCACGGATCGCCTGTTATCCGGACGGATAACCTGCCATCCGGACGGATGACTTGTCATCCGGATGGATAACCCGTCAATCCGCACGAATGAGAGCAATCCAACCAAATGAGTAACTTTTCAAGGTAATTTTGATTAACCGTATATCATTTACTCTATTCTTCAAGGATCAATACAGACATACCCGCAACCGACTCGAACAAGTTGTAATCCCGCTAAATACGCACTGTGAGTATACTTGACCCCTTTTTAATCGAATTTTGGGTGTAACATACGTTTCTAACAAATTGAACTTATCAAGCGAAATATTCAATCAATCGAATTATCACTTGCGAATAACTGTTATGCATAGATATACGTGATGCTAGTTGCATATGTGCTAGGGCTTATACTCGCGACGTCCCACCACGACTAGTATAGTACTATTGCGCCCGACGGGGTCTAGTTATGCCATCGTACATTCGAGCATCGAGGACTTAGTGGTAGTATCAGTTTTGTGAGTATATATGTCGTGTATTACGTTTATGCATGTGGAAATTCGCAGCACTTTTAATCTATTATGCTATACTATTCAAACCTGTATACTCGCCAATACCTTTGTATTGACAAATATTTTAACGTATGTTGTAGGTTAGATCGCAGACTATACCAAATCAAGCTAGGGAGTCTAGAAACTCAACTAAAATCTAGGTTGTCGGATTTGTATTGTTCGAGAGGACAGGAAATCTGTGATGACTTATGTGATTGTATTATTTGTTAGTATGGGATAACGAATGTATTAAATATTATCGCAATATAGTTGTTATGGATTCTCTTGAGCAATCTGATTCGCCTAGTGCCGCGCCCCGATGATTCCGCCATCGGTTGGGGTGTGACACTAAGCGACCACAAATCCTTCACCTTGCCGACAATCGCCTTACCATGAAGTTACCCGTAATCTTGAACATACCCGGATACCATTAGTTCCTTCATTCTTACCGGTCCATGATACTTACCTAACACGGTATCTGCGAGAGATCTCCCACTGTTGACAAAATTTCTGCCTCCGATGCCTTCCTGTTTCTTGTAAGTGTTATGACTCTATTCTTGTTCCATGTAAATTTGTCCCTTCTTCTTCCCCGTCTGTTCCTTGTATTCTTCCCCCCTTGTTTTCCATAGCAAATCTAGCCACGTTGATGATCAGCCTATAGTTTCTCATCCATATATTTCGAGTAAATTGCCATTTTAGTCCCTGAGTTTTGTCCAAATTTGCCATTTTGATCCAAATAGTTTTTTTTTTGCATCTGGGTCCCTGAGTTTTCACTTTTATTGCCATTTTGATCCAACACACTAAAAATTTTTGGATCAAAATGGCAAATTTGGACAAAATTCAGGGACTAAAATGGCAATTTGGACAAAACTCAGGGACTAAAATGGCAATAAAGTGAAAAGTCAGGGACCCAGATGCAAAAAAAAACTATTTGGATCAAAATGGCAAATTTGGACAAAACTCAGGGACTAAAATGGCAATTTACTCATATATTTCCCATCATCTTCTCTAGCCCTGCCGCGTCTTTCACTCCTTTGAAACCAGCAAAACCGAAACGATACCCCCGCTTGTCTCTTTTTCTAGCGATATAAACCCCCTCAACCATCCCAAATGCTCCTAAAGTTTCCGAGATATCCTTCGAACTACATCTCTCCGGCAGCCTCGAAACATCGAATTTTGTTATACCAGGACCAAAACCTGACCTCCGGCCATCCATATCTGCTGGGTGAAACCTTCTAGGGGAGAGCTGTTACCCTCAACCATTTTATTTAATTTCTTTTTCTTTATACACACAAAGTAATAAATGTAATACTACCGCTAGTGTAAATTTCAATCAACTCATTAATTATTTTTATTAACTTAAGGAAATTAAATTAAATTAAAATTGAGCAAAGATTTTTTTTTGAACGGTAAATTTCTTTTATTGTTAAACCCAAGACCTCCCCCTCCTAAGGTGTTTAAAGGTTTTGCCTTTGACAGTGGACCATCACCTCATTGGTAAAAATTGAGCAAAGATATACTTGCATTAATATATACATCACGAATTCATCTCAATTCTTTTTTGGGCTTGCTACCACCCATAACTTTTTTTGGGATGCTTAAAACACACATGATGAGATAAACATAAATAAGTTGGGAATAATTCACAGAATAGTAACCAAGTTTTAAAAGTGTTTTAATTAGGTCACTGGTGTTGTTTTTGTCCCAATTAAATAACTTAACATTCAAATCGAGCCATGTTCTTTTTTCTATGTGTCAAGAAAAAAATGGAGTATAAGATGCTGGGGTTGAATTATTTTAATATATGAAATTATATTTATTAAAAATAAAAACCTTTTAATTACATTAAAAATTAAAAAAACAAGTTACAATCCACGTCATCACTCGACGTTAGCATCAAATAAAAGAGAAAAAAGAAACAAAAATCCACATCACCACGGTTACCTATGAAATGGATGAAAAACCCCTTAATTTTAATGAAGAATGAATGTTGAGTGACCTGATTGGAACACTTTTGAAACTTGAGTGACCTAATTGGAACACTTTTAAAACCTGGTTACTATTCTACAAAGTTACCCCTTTTAATACAAAACATACAAGAGACAATGCATTTCCTACTAAAGAAAAGTTCTTACCAAAAAGTTATTTTACCAGAGTTACTACTTAAGAATGTTCCTACCGAGGGGTTCTTGAGGGTTAGTACTACTGAAGACAAAGTTGCTAACCATGATGAAGAATGTTATCGATGTGTATTGCTACGCCTACATACAAGTGTATTTCCAACCACAGCAGTATTAATCACACTTGAAGGTATATTAAAGAAGGTGAAGATAATATTATAGTCTTTATATTTTCATAATCACCCATTAATAAAAATTGTTTATCTTTTTTGAACGTTTGTGAGACTTGAATCCAATACCTCCGACTTTGCCTTTGCCAATGGATAACCACCCCATTGGTAAAAAATAGTTTATCTATTTATCGTAATTAGTGGTGTAACTAATTATAGGTATATGTCTTAGGGAATTGTGATTAACATTAGCGTTGTGTTTCTGAGTTTCATTAATGAGAGAAAAAAAGGGAATTGGAAGGAAGCAATTTTTAATTGTGTTTCAGAGTTTCCAGGGCCGTTCCTAGGTTTTTGGAGGCCCTAAGCGAACTACGAAGTGGAGGCCTTTTTACAATCCTTTCAACATATTTAGAAGTGTTCCCTTTTGTGATTTGATAAAAGCTTCTTGTTTACGCTTTTTTTGGCTTTTTGTGTGACCGGATTCAAAAGTTCGGATTCGGTTTGACATTGGGAAAATATAAATTTATTTAAGAGATGAGCCCTAATTCCCTAAACAACAAATCAAAATAAGCAAACAAACAAGCCCAAAAGGCCTAAATAGCAAAATTATATCAGCAAATAAGCCCTAATTACCTAAACAAAAACTTGAATAAGCAATTAATTGAAGAATAATAAGCCTTAATTCTCAAAAAAAAAAAAAACAATATATAACCTGAGTGCAACTGCACCACTGCCACGTTCCAAGCCAACCACAGTAATAATTCGCAAAACTGAGGCGTCTGAGCTAAAATTCCAAATCGGCAAAACTGAATTCCAAAATTGAAATCCAAAATCGACAATAAACTGAATTTAGTGTATGTTTAAGACTTTGAGCAATTGAGGGTTTGAGACTTCATATTTGAGAAATACATATGTAAAACTAAATACAAAAAAGAATCGTTACCTTTTTCTTCAACTGAGATGTTATGATTATGCCCTAGCATCTTTGATTCTTCGGATTACACAATCTTATCGCCTTTTCAGTCTATAGCCGTCGCCCCTTCAGTTTCTTGTTTTTCCTTCGAACTTCGCAGAAGCCAGAGTATACATGTGGTGTGTCTGCACGTTGTTTATGGTTACGGGGTAAGAGGATAATAGGTTTTAGGATTTAATTTGGATAATGGACTAATGGGTTGTTTTATTCGTAGGCATTTTCAATGGGCTTTTTGATGTATTACTTATAACTGGGCCTAGTATAAACACAACACACCATAAATTTGGAGACTTTTTAATTTGGGTGGCCCTAGACCTGGGCCTAAGGTCTGAAGCCTATAGGACCGGCCCTGAGAGTTTCATTAAAGGAAAGAAAAGAAGAGAAAATAAGAGGTTTTTGCCCTATTATTCATCCTTCAAATTTTGAACAAAGTGGAGTGAAAAAAAAAAGGAAAGCTTTTCTTCTCTCCCTTAAGTTAACTCGAGAACACAACTCTAGGAGATTAATCAATTCAGAAAGTGATTCCCATTATTGTTCTTATGGACCAAGTTCTTGATTGTTTTGATTAATTACTTCAGATACATTAACATACACTACCATCAATCTAAGAAAGATGTATAATCGATTCAACAACATATGCATACAATTTCTCTATATCCTTACTTTTCTTTAACGTACACTGTCTCGTTGACCATAAGTGACATAACGATCCATGGGTGGATAAACAAAAATAAAGAAAACGTAAGAAAGTATTTGCAAAAGAAAAATAATTAAAGTCCTATTGAAAATGCAACAGATTTGGGTTATAATTTCAAAATCCCAACGAATTTTATATAATACAATTACCAATAGCTATGAACAATGGTTGGTTTGACTTTATTTTGTCTTATTTGTACTTTTGTATGTTTATATATTTTTACCTTCCAACGACTTTGTAGTCGAGTTTTGCATGTTTATTTTTATGTATGAGTGGGTATAAAAATTCAAGTTGATTTACGTTTTGACGTTAATTTTTGCGAAAATGAGTCAGGTCAAATATAAAACGTTTTCATGTTTATCTTTTGTACTTTTTTGGTTGGTCCATGTTTTAACATAAAATTTATAGGAAATGCCGTGGCAACGCCCAGAGAAATTTACTAGTTTAATTACAAGATACAACGAAATATATTTTTCCTAAAATTAATACAACCAATTTATAGTAAAACTTAAATTGAATACTTAAAACTTTACTTATGGGTGAGAAAAAAACTATTTACGACTTATGTTATAGGCGAGAAAAAACTATTTACCAAATTATAGAAATTTGGTAAAATCCAATTCGTACACTAGTATAACAAAATTTATATTTAAGCAAAAGTTAAATCTCATAGATCTTGGAGACACTTCATAAATCAAATATCATAATAGGGGCTATCTTGGAGACAATTCACAAATCAAATATCCTAATCAAGGGCCATAATTTTTTTTTAACGGCAACAACACTATATATATATATAAAGAGCAAGGGGCTGGAAAACAATACAAAACAGAACAGAAAAAGGAGGAACAACAAGACGACAAAATTACAAGAGATTAACAATGTTAAAATCTAACCAATTGACCCAGGAAAGATTCTTGAACTTGGTCCGATTGTTAACCCAAAAGAAAACGTCCTCTTTGATCGACTCCACCGAATCTCTAACAGGAACGAAAGAATCTTCAAAAGTCTTCAAGTTCCTCGCTTCCCAGATTCTCCAGACTGTCGCCAAGCAAACAGTATTGACCATTCGATTCCAGGTCTTGCTACCTGGGCACGCCTTAAGAAAAACAACAAGCTCCTTTAGGCTATTACAATTGAAGGGGAAATTTATACGCATCCATGTTAAAACATTCCACCAAATGCTTTTCGCCCACAAGCAGTCGAGAAAGATATGATCCAGAATTTCGGACTGAAACCCGCACCGAGAACAAAGCGAATTGGGCAGTGGCACTCCCCGGCGGACCAGGCCCTCTTTCGAAGCCACATACCCACCGATAGCTCTCCACGGGAGATAATTGCACTTGAGGGGAGCCCAAGAATTCCATGAAAAATCCCTGCTCTCGCTGGTAACTTCCGAACGGGTCTTATGAATGTCAAGGCGAACCTGTTTAGCGGAGAAAAGGTCTCCAGAATCATTCTGCCATCTCCATTCATCTCTGTCATTGTTCAACACGACACTACCCAACCTGCTCATGAGAGCACCGAACTGCTGCCATTCGTCTATGGAGTTAGGGTCTTTCAACCACTCCCATCTCCATTGCAGAGAATTGTCAACAGAGGAAACATAATCAGCCACCCGAGCATTCTTGTGCTTAGCTAACCTGAATATATCCGGGAAGCCGTCTTTAATAGGTTGAGAGAACAACCAAACGTCCTTCCAGAATCGAATCAGACCCGTCCCCAACTTTAGCAACCAATTTATCTTGAATACAAATTCCCATCTTCAAAAGCTTTGTCTCTAAACTGCCGATATCATTCCATATACCCGGAATAGTCTTTTTGAACGGAATCAAACTATGCTCGATTTTGGACTTGTGGATAGCGTCAACTGCCTTAGCCCAAAGTTGGGGACGGAGTCTTTCGTATTTCGAATAACAAGTTATTGATGTAACTCATATCATATCAATCTTATCATAAGTTTAATGTAAACGACAATATCAATCTCATCATAAGCTTAATTAATGTGAATGATAGACCAAAACATGTACACAAGCAATATCATAAAGTAATTTTATTCAGTCTCAGCACTTCAGCAGAGGCTTAATGCCATAAAATATATAAACAACCCAACTCCATCGTCCCTCTCTCATGGTTTCCTATCGACTCTGTGGAGCAATGCGAATTGCCACCCATTTATAAGAATGGATCTCGCAACCACAAAATTGAGCCATCTTCGATCACCCTAAATCGAGGTTACTGGTGCGTTCGATGTTTATCGAAATGGTTTCCTCTCGACTCTGCGTGAGGAATGTGAATTGCCATCCGTTTATAGGAATGGATCTTGCTACCACAAAACTGAGCCATCTTCACCCATTGATCACCCTAAATCGAGGTTACTGGTGCGTTCGATGTTTATCGAAAATACACGCCATGTTGATTATATCTATAAACATGAGTCAAAAATAAAGAACCCTAATCATGTTTCTTCAATCGTAGCGTAAATATAGATGCCAAGTTAGAGACACTTACTTGTAGGGATGATTATCTTTGAGGATAAAAATGAGGTCATGATTCCCGTTATGGTACCTTGTGTTGATGGATCACACTAGAGAAAATTCTTAGTATTGTTGTTCTTCATCAAGTTGTTCATCTCTTATGATCAATATATATTTAACATCAAAATGAATGATGATCATGAATGGTGATCGGTTATGAAAACTATTTACATTCTCTATTAAAGGTACCTAAAGGGAAATCATAATTGCCCCTTAAACTAATCAATAATTATAATTACTACCATCAAGTAATTGTCGGGGACTAGTTATGTCATATTGGTAGTGTTACCAAATGATCCGTAAGGCCACATCAACGGGTTATTTCTAACATTCTCCCACTTGGCCGAGTGATCATTTGTGATAAGTATAAGTAAGTTTGGCCAAGTTAAAACATTAGTCAATGTTTCAAATTGAAATTGCAACAGAAAACTACAATCATTGAGTGATTTTCAACTCAAGACCCCCACTAATCATGTTACAACCCCAAATCAAACCATACGTAAATTTAAGACCAAAATGACTGAGGTAGGCCCTTTAAAATTAATTTGTATAATTATTTTCTATACGTCATTAGGTGCACATATACGTATTTATAGACAAACAAATTTAAACAATTGAGGAAATTTAATAATAACTAATCATTCATATGTACGATATGCTATTATGTAAGGCCTTTAGTAAAACCCGTCTTTATTATGAGCTCTTAAAAAGCCTTTGGGTGTAGACCTAAATTATCGGATCCGCAAGCATATCATGAATGTAAACGTATTCGATACAAATATTTAGTTTCCTCTTCTTGTTCATAAACGAACAATGATTCTGTATCAAAGTTTAATGCAACACCTCTCGAACTGTTACTGTTCGAGGAAAAAAGGTAGCTGTCTTTTCACAATAAGTCTTCAATATAGTATTTATATGGAGTTAACAAGTTTATAAGTCCACTGATAAATTTTCAACGACATTTATTGACAACTGCTTTGTTAATTAACAACATATTACGTCAATATAACTTATGTTGTTTTATCAGTTTCTTATGACTCCTCAATGAGACAATTATATCTGCTGACGTAAGGATATACCCCGAAATTGACATTTCTTTTCCTTTGATTCAAAGGAAAAGTAATTAACCTATTTGAGTTCTCACTTCGGCTTATAGTCTTTCTCGTTTCTAAAAGATATTGTCAGATACTTCACAATAATCTAGAATGGTCTAGTGTCCAGCAATGTCTAAACGAGTATAGACTTGAACCTACATAAAGCTTCTAATTAATGAAGCATAAGGAAATAATCTCATTTATCCTTTTATCCTCTAAAGGAGAGCAATACAGTTTGTTACATGTGTAAGAACCCGCTTTAGAGTAAAGCTCATGGAACAAAACTAATTGTCACACCCCAACCGACGGTGGAATCATCGGGGCGCGGCACTAGGCGATTCAGATTACTCAAGGGAATCCATAACAACTAAAAGCGACAATATTTATCTCATTTGTTATCCCATACTAACAAACAATACAATCACATAAGTTATCACCGATTTCTTGTCCTCTCGAACAATGCAAATCCGACAACCTAGATTTTAGGTGAGTTTCTAGACTTCCTAGCTTGGTTTGATGTAGACTGCGACTAAACCTGCAACATACATTAAAACAACGTCAATACAAAAGTATTGGAGAGTATACAAGTTTTGATGGAATAGCGTAAATAGATAAAAGTGCTGCGAATTACCACATACATAAACGAGATACCTCAACACATATATTGGACAGATACTACCAGCTAAGTCTCTCGAGCTGCGATTGCGATTGTTATTCATCCTAACTAGACCCCGTCGGGTGCTATAGTACTATACTAGTTAAGGCGGGACCTTGCGAGTAAAAGTCCTAACACATATGTAACTAGCATCACGTGTAAATATGCATAACAGTCATTCACAAGTGTTAAACAATTTGACTGAATAATTCGTTTTGATAAATTCGATTTGATAGGAACGTATGTTACACCCAAAATGCGATAAAAGGGGTTCGAGTATACTCACAGTTCGTGTTCACCGAGTAAACAAAATCTTGGATTGAAGGGGCGCGTATGAGACTAGCCTAATCAGTAACGATAGCATAAGCGAAGAACAGTGCGATAAACGGTGCAAAGTGACAAGTGTCGAGTGGTAATCCGATCGGATAGCAATCCGATCGGATGGTCATCCGATCGGATGGCCATTCAGTCGGATTGACATTCGTCTGGGATGGATGTGTTTGTGTATGATGGCTTTGAAGTTTTCGTTGTAGCATTTTGAAATCAGAGAAGTATCTCTACCTTTCAGGTCGATCGATCGAACGGTCGTTCGATCGAATAGCAATCCGATTGGCGAGACATTTCTGTTGAGAACAAGTTTATAGCAGGATGGTCATTCGATCGGATAGCAATCCGATCAGATGGCAATCCGTTAGAAACTCATGATCTTTGAAAATTATGAAAAATGTTTAAGTGTTGGAGATCCAAATGTAAACCGATCGGATTGTCGTTCGATCGGATGGCAATCCGTTCGACGTTCAGATCCTTTGAAAGTTTGAAAATCATTTAAGTGTGGAAGCTCAAGTGCAATCCGATCGGATTGTTGTTCGATCGGACAGCAATCCGATCGGACGTCAATCCGTCCCAATGATCTGATCGTCTTGAAACTTGATTATTTTAAAAAGTTTGCGGTTTAATCGAGACGGTATGACAACGTATTAAACAATGGAACTCCACCAAGGCCAAGTTATCAGACTGAACGGGAATCACCCCGTCCGATCAGTTGTTGTTCGTGTTCAACCCGTTAACCGGTCATCTCGTTGATAGAAATCAGTTCTCAACCCGACACTTCACTAGAGCCTGAACGAGCTCCGATTCTATAGGTTTTGAGTAAAAAGTTAAGAAAGTTTGAAATACTTAGATTCGGCTTAGTTCTAGGTGAGATTAGTGATGCGTGTGAAGTGTGTATAGATTTAAGTATATTTTAAGCCCTTTTACACTTTCTTTAGCCAAGTTTTAAATTTATAAAACACGATATTTACTAACACTAGACACACATATGGGCAAGTGCACCCATCATGAGCGTAGTATAGTGTTGGTAAGATACCGAGGTCGTCCAAGGACACAAGAGCTTTTAGTACCGGTTTATCCTCAACGTCTAATCAAATCAAAAAGTTTAGAAAAATGTTTTAAACTAAGAAAATAAAAACTAACTAAAATGCTGAAAAATAAAAATAAAAGTAAAAACAGATAGACAAGATGAATCACTTGGTTCCGACTCGTGTTTAGTGTAACCTTTGATTATTTTCGCACTTTTGCACTATTTAAGAGATTATCTTAGTTATTGTAGTAGGCCCCTCTTTTGGAGGTGACGTTACCCTCAACCCAGTAGTTTGAGTCAGCAAGGATACAATCCTAAAGGGTCGGATTATTGAAAGATAATTAATTAAGTTATTAATGCATATTGTGGTAGGCCCCTCTTTTGAAGGTGACGTTACCCTCGGCTAAGTAGTCTGAGTCAGCAGGGATACAGTCCTAAGTAGCCAGGTTAAAGTATTAATAGTAGTTTAACTTATGAGGGGATCAAAGAGTTTGGACCCCCGCCATCCAATACCGTTAAGTATTGAAGGAGGTCCTACTAAATTTGGCCCAGGTCCTTTGCATGATCTATACACAGAACAATGGCAAGACTCTTACCAAACCGTTCCCTTAACCCCCTACCAGGTAGCCAACATACCTCCATATAGACCGTGGAGATATGAATGGTGAAAATCTTTTATTTTATATAGACAGTAAAATAATGCCAAGACACCACGAACAAACGATAAGGAAGAATCACCTTCAACATAAGAAACTAGTTATTAAAGTCATTAATACATAACCAATTAAAAAGTGCGAAAAGATTAAAAATAAAAAGTATTACACTAGACACTTTGTCTTCACCAAGTGATGTAAGAGACTTAGGCAAACATGGCCTTGATTGTCAAGAACTCTTACGATCAATCTTGGATCCCGAGACGACTCACACACTCTATGATGGACAATGGATGATGGTGGTGGATGATGGTGTTATGGTGGTGGTGGGTGGTGGGTGAAGTATGAGAGAGGTGGTGTGCCAAGGGATGGTTTGAGCTTGAGCCAAGCACTCCTATTTATAGGCTGAACAGAAGCTCGGGCATGGCCACATGTCCAGTGGGCACAGCCCCGTGTCCACATCCTTCTCTTTCTTCATTAATTGCTCTTGTCTTTATTAGTTGACCACGGCCTCGTGTCCGCTGGGCACGACCCCGTGTGCAGAAGCATATCTGTACTATCAAGATTTGCCTGGATTCTGCGAATCTTATAGTTGACCACGACCCCGTGTCCGCTGAGCACGGCCCCGTGGTGGGCGATGGAAGCTTCTACAACTTTGTCTTTTATGCTGACACTTGGGCACGCCCCCGTGCTCAATGAGCACGGGGCGTGTTCAGCCTTCTGTTCTCTTGTTTTGCTTGGGAAGATGCTTTCGGGGAGGTCGGGCATGTCACATTTATTCCTTTTCTTGTATTTATGTTAGATTTAGCTGCCTTTTTGCTTCTTTTGTTAATTTGAGCTCATTTAATCCTAAAAATACAAAAGGAAGACAAAAACATACTTTTTCCAACATTAGTACTAAAAAAATGTTAGTTTTATGCCACAATTGATGTAATTTATATGTTGCATTTTGCACACATCAAATACCCCCACACTTGAATCTTTGCTTGTCCTCAAGCAAAACTCTTTATAATGTGGCTTTACACTCCCAAATGGAATTGGTAGAAAAGAAGGTTTTTGGGCTTGTCATAGAGTGTCGGGATTTCCAAGATTCCTTATTTAGTTTTATTTTTATTTATTTACAATCCTATTCGTCATGATTTATTTAAAACTTTTCATAAGATAAATTACTTATTAGGGCATAACATGCCTTTTTTTAAAATTCTATTTATATACAAGTTCACATACCTCACGGGGGATCACTCAACACTCGGCCGAATATGTATTTTAGTAAATCACTCGAGAGCGGCATGGAACTTACTCCTGCCATAGGCTTGCCAAACAATCAATCCTCCTCCTTTTTAACTATAAACCTTTGTAAATATCAAGAGGACTTTTGGGTGAAGGGTTAGGCTAGGGTTAAAGGTAGGTGGTTGGGTTAGTGGTTAGTAGAAAAAGGCGAAAAAGCGTCGGTTTTCGAAAGACTTTTTATTTTTGCAATTTTTATTTTGATGAAGCTATTATTCAAACAAAGTTATTTTTGATGAACTTGTTTGTTTATTTCTTTTGCTTCATCAACCAAACAAAATTATATATATATATATATATATTTTTCAAAGTCAAACGAAAAAACCAAGCTTGTTACTAAAACAAAGGGTTAAAAATAAAAAGGTGTTGGTGGGTGAAAGGGTATTTGGTTTGGGTTAAGAAATGAAAAGGTTTAGGCTCAAAGGGGTTAACTAGGGGGATTTTGGGTAGGTTGTAAAAAAAAGAAAATAATGGTGTAGAAATAAAAAAGGTAGTCCTAATGTCTCCATCATTTACTTACTCGGGTTTAAGTTGGTAAGGACCCGGAATGTATCGTCGTGGCAAGTTCTAGAATTGTAAGAACCAAGCGGCTATTCACACAAGAAACGAAAAATGAGCATTTATTCTAAAGATATGTATTTGTGTGCTCAATAAAGGCTCAAAACTCACTTTTGTGGGAATGGGTTTTTATGTGATCAAGTATATATAATTAAATTTTAACTAAGCTTGTTATGCCTTTTCATAATTTTCTTATGTTGGTTCTTTTTATCACGACGCTATCGATTGTAAATTTGTAAAAATATAACCTTTTTAGAATTTTGAAATTCCCAAATTAAACCTAGACAAGTAAAAAAAATGGGGTGATTAGCGGTTCCAATAGAGTTTTGTGTAAGGCTTGTTATTAGGACTTGCAAGATTCAAGGTTTTAGCATCCCCCCCCCCCACACACACACACTTAAATTACACATTGTCCTCAATGTGTCCCAAAAATAAGTTTTTAGGTTGATTGAATGTGTAAAAGGTGTGAAAAAGCAAAAATTTGTGTTACTGGCTGCTGGACACGGCCCCGTGTTCAAGCGCCAGTAACAAAAATTAAACAAAAGAAACAGAAGTCTGGACACGGGGGCGTGTTGGGTGAACACGGCCCGTGTCCAGTTTACCTGAACTGGGTCATTTCTGCCGACTGTGCAGCACGGGGCCGTGTTGGGCGGACACGGCCCGTGCTGAACTTACTGTTAATGAAGAAAATTGTCGGATGGCTCTGTTTTCCTACATGGGGCGCTGGTTCAAGTTTCCCTTGTCATCCTTTGCCATCCTAAGTGTGTTTTATTCCTGAAAATTAAAACTAACTAGAAAACATAAAGATTAATCTAAACTAAACTAAGGATAGTTCCGCGGAATGCCTCCGTGGTGCGCCACGTTTATAAGGGTCCTTGGCTAGACCCAAAGCCTGGTCATATGTTACTCAAATGGGATGTTTTACATCCCATGCTACACCGTCGGAGAGCATCATCCAAGCTTGAGTCTATGACCTTCATGTAGTTGATCGGATATTCGTCTTCTACTCTCTTTCCAACTCCAAACTTCACTTCCTCGTCCCCAAACTTCAATGTTAGTGTTCCGTCATTCATATCCACCACTGCTTGGGCGGTGGCTAGAAATGGCCTCTCGAGGATGAGAGGGACATCGGCGTCTTCCTCCATGTCTAGGATGACAAAGTCGGTTGGGAAAACGAAATTGTCAACTTTGACCGATAGATTTTCAGCGACACCTTGTGGAAATTTGACGGATCTGTCGGCGAGTTGTATGCTCATCTTTGTAGGGCTCGTTGTTCCTAGGCCGAGTCATTTGAACATTGATGTGGGCATGAGGTTAATGCTAGCCCCAAGATCGGCTAATGCATTACGAATGGGGGATTCCCCAATCTAGCAAGGAATCGTGAAGCTTCCGGGATCAATTTTCTTTTGTGGGTGTTTGTTGAGTACTAAGGCGGAGCATTCTTCGCCTAAGTTAACTAATTGCAATGATTCAATTTTCCTTTTGTGAGTGAGGAAGTCTCTCATAAATTTTTCATATTTAGGCATTTGGGTTAGGACCTCGATAAAAGGAATATTAACATGCAATTGTTTTAGTAAATTTTCGAACTTTGAGAATTGCTCATCGGTCTTTTGACGATTTAACCGACCGGGGTATGGAACCGGAGGCGTCTTGGTGGGCTCTTGATTTGGTGGAGAAGCCTTTTCTGATCGTGGTGCGGGTGGAGCCGTGGTTTGGCTGGATTGGCTTTTTTCAGCAGGCGGTAATGGAGCCTCCTCTGGACCCACGGTTCGGTTTCTCAATGTAATGAGATGTACTTGCGCTTTTGGGTTGGTTTCGGTATTGCTTGGTAACGCGCCTTGTGGTCTCTAGGAGAAATTTTGAGCTACTTGGTTTAATTGTTTTTCAATGTTTTGAATGCTAGCTTGTTGATTTCTAAAATTCGATTCCAATTGCTGAAATCGATCCGAGTTTTTCTTTTCGGTGTCGGAGATGAGGCGAGATACAGTATCTTCAAGCCTTTCTCGTCCACCTTGTTGTTGAGAAAAGTTTTGTGGTTGTTGAAAGTTAGTTCGTTGGTTTTGTTGGTTACTACTATTGCCGGGATCTCTCCAACCAAGGTTAGGGTGGTTACGCCATCCTTGGTTGTAGGTACCCGTTGGTGGACCTGACGGCCTAGGTCTATTATCAATGTAGTTTACCATTTCTGTTTGATCATCTACTTCTTTCATACAACTCCAATTTTCATGTGGTCCACCACACCCCTCACAAGCCATAACCGAGGCCGTTTTTGCCATTTCTAACTTTTTGATTTTTGAAGAAAGGGCCTCGATTTGGGCTTGTAAAGAAGTGCTTTCATCAACCTTATGGGCGCCCGGGGCAATAGATTTATTACCTCGGGGAGTGTGCCACTGAAAATTGGTTTGAGCAATTTCCTCAATTTGATTGTATATTTCATTTGGGCGACGATTACCTAGAAGTCCCCCGGAGCTAGAATCAAGCGTTTGTCTTGTGTGTGGCAACAACCCATTGTAGAAAGTGGATACTTGTTGCCATACCGCAAGACCATGATGAGGACACTTTCTTAGTAGCTCCTTGAACCTTTCCCAAGTTTCATATAAGAATTCCCCATCCTCTTGTGAATATGTGTTAATTTCAGTCATTAATTTAGCCGTTTTAGCAGGAGGGAAATACTTATATAGAAACTTTTGGGCTAGTTCATCCCAGGTGTTTACCGAGCCAACTGGGAGGGTGTTGAGCAAAGCCTTAGCTCGGTCTTTTAGTGAAAATGGAAACATTCGAAGGCGGATGGCGTCGTTTGATGCTCCATTGATCCGAAAGGTATCACATATTTCTAAGAAATTAGTAATATGTAGATGTGGATCCTCGTCCGCAAGCCCATGAAAGGTTGCGGAGTTTTGAAGCATTTGTATCAAATGCGGTCGAAGTTCGAAGTTATTGGCTTCGACATTTGGTGCATTGATAGCGGCGCCGAGATTACCTACAGTGGGACGTAGGTAATCCATGAGGGTACGCTGGTCCGCCATTGGAAGTGGTTCCCCCGAAACTTTCTCTTGGTTTTTACCTTTAAGTCTTTTTCTGAGAAAGTGTTCGGGTTCTTCTAGGGGTTCTTTTATGTCTCTACTAGAACTGGATTTCATACACTACGTAGAAAGTTCAAATGTGACGCCTGGGTTCCAAGTCCTGCAATAAAAACAGAAAAGAACGTTGGTCAGAAGGTTCACCACGGCCCCGTGTTCAGCGAACACGGCCCGTGGTCGGAGATACAGTGATTGTTTTCCGGATCCCAGTTACTGGGGAGTTGGACACGGCCCCGTGTTGCACTGACACGGCCCCGTGCTCAGCTCTCTGTAACCCGGAAAATAAAAACTGCCAGTACCAATGCTGGGCACGGCCCGTGTCCGACCAGGCACGGCCCGTGCTGAGCTCTGCAGAAGCTGAAAAACTAAGAAAAATCCTTAAAAAATCCTAAAAAAAATAAGAAAAACGATTAGGCCGTTGATTCCTAACTTTCTTAAAATCCTTGTGTCCCCGGCAACGGCGCCAAAAACTTGATGCGTGTGAAGTGTGTATATAGATTTAAGTATATTTTAAGCCATTTTACACTTTCTTTAGCCAAGTTTTAAATTTATAAAACACGATATTTACTAACACTAGACACACATATGGGCAAGTGCACCCATCGTGAGCGTAGTATAGTGTTGGTAAGATACCGAGGTCGTCCAAGGACACAAGAGCTTTTAGTACCGGTTTATCCTCAACGTCTAATCAAATCAAAAAGTTTAGAAAAATATTTTAAACTAAGAAAATAAAAACTAACTAAAATGCTGAAAAATAAAAATAAAAGTAAAAACAGATAGACAAGATGAATCACTTGGTTCCGACTCGTGTTTAGTGTAACCTTTGATTATTTCCGCACTTTTGCACTATTTAAGAGATTATCTTAGTTATTGTAGTAGGCCCCTCTTTTGGAGGTGACGTTACCCTCAACCCAGTAGTTTGAGTCAGCAAGGATACAATCCTAAAGGGTCGGATTATTGAAAGATAATTAATTAAGTTATTAATGCATATTGTGGTAGGCCCCTCTTTTGAAGGTGACGTTACCCTCGGCTAAGTAGTCTGAGTCAGCAGGGATACAATCCTAAGTAGCCGGGTTAAAGTATTAATAGTAGTTTAACTTATGAGGGGATCAAAGAGTTTGGACCCCCGCCATCCAATACCGTTAAGTATTGAAGGAGGTCCTACTAAATTTGACCCAGGTCCTTTGCAGGATCTATACACTGAACAATGGCAAGACTCTTACCAAACCATTCCCTTAACCCCCGACCAGGTAGCCAACATACCTCCATATAGACCGTGGAGATATGAATGGTGAAAATCTTTTATTTTATATAGACAGTAAAATAATGCCAAGACACCACGGACAAACGATAAGGAAGAATCACCTTCAACATAAGAAACTAGTTATTAAAGTCATTAATACATAACCAATTAAAAAGTGCGAAAAGATTAAAAATAAAAAGTATTACACTAGACACTTTGTCTTCACCAAGTGATGTAAGAGACTTAGGCAAACATGGCCTTGATTATCAAGAACTCTTACGATCAATCTTGGATCCCGAGACAACTCACACACTCTATGATGGACAATGGATGATGGTGGTGGATGATGGTGTTATGGTGGTGGTGGGTGGTGGGTGAAGTGTGAGAGAGGTGGTGTGCCAAGGGATGGTTTGAGCTTGAGCCAAGCACTCTGTTGGTGCACTAAATGTCTGCTGATTACGTCTTAATCAAGTCTTGTGTCTAGATAGGTCGAATGAACACACAATAGGGTTTAAATTAGGGTTTTATATGTTTAAACTTGTAGATTTCGCTTGAAAGGTTTTATGTGTGTTTCAAGCTAAATCAACACAGAAGATTTAGCTTGAAATGGTTCAAGTGAAATCAAGATAGGAGATTTAGCTTGAAATGGGTTCAAGCGAAATCAACAGGACTATATATAGGTGATGTGTGTGTCATTTGTAGGGGACTTGGTCATTGTGTGTGAAACGAAGTGCTGTCGGTTTTGTATCAGAATACATTGTACAAGCACGTAAATCAATCAGAAAAGAAAGATTAAAAGGAAACTAGCTGTTATGACTTTGTTTACGTTGATTCCGCCTTCGTACTCAAAGAAGAAAACTGCCTTAACTGACGTTTCAATGTCGTAGAACGGTCCAACAAGTGGTATCAGAGCTCAGGACGAGGAGTTCATACCATTACAGCTTGATTCTACCGGATTTTCTTATCTCTACTCACTTTTTCTCATACTTTTCTGATTTGAACATATTTCTGTGGTGAAAATGACCTGAATTTGACATATAACAAGCGAATTAGTGTGATAACTAATCCTTGAAAGATTTGGACTTAAAATCGATCGAATTCATATAAAAAATTAACATTTCGCTTGAAAACTGTTCGTAAAAGATGACATCAGCAGATTTCGTTTGAAATATATTGAAGATTTCGCTTGAAATTGATTGGCTGTTGATTTCGCTTGTATAAGAACTGGTCTTAGATTTCGCTTGAAAAGTTCAAGCGAAATAGGATTGCTGGATTTCGCTTGAACTGATTGAACTTGTATCAGACAATTTCGCTTGAAAGCCCAAGCGAAATTGGAGATTTCGCTTCAAACTGTTCAGTTTCGCTTAAACTTTCTATACTTGATTGTTTTCGCTTGAAGTGAGTTTACTTCATGTAATTTCGCTTGAAATTGCTGATTCTTCAAAATCTAAAAATTTTCTAAGTGTTTTGCTGATTATTTTTCAGGAACGTACAAGATGGCAAATTCCGATCCTATTCCTTGGAAAGATAACCGCACTGAAGAGCAGAAGTATCAATACAGAAAAATGATTGCTGAAAACAAAATTATTAGAATATCTCGTATCTTTCTGGAAGCAAGGAGAGCAAATAGATGGGATCCGGACAGAGAGTGTTATCTTGATGAGTATGGAAATATTGCGATCGATGATAGTACGCTTGATATCGAAGCCATAATCCAGCAGTACAAAGAAGAGGATGATTATTGGCAAAAGAAATGGTGGGGAGATGAAGAAGAGAAAAAGAAAAAGAAAGAGTTAATAGATGAAATAGAAAGAAACTCAGAAAATATGAGTTTGGTTGATTTTCTTGAATTAATCAAAAAGATTAGAGAAGGAATGACAAAGAATGAAGAATCAAAGAAGGATGAAACTTCAAAAGATGAAGTTGTGTGCTCAAAATGCGAAAAATCCGAAGCAGAAAATTTCAATCTCTTGAAAGATGTGGAGAATTTGACAGTGGAAATCAAAAGCTTGAAGGATGAGAAAGAATCTGATAATAAACAGATTCTTGAAATGTGTTGGGATTGAACCCTACCAGAGGAACAGATAATGTAAAGCCAAAACCAGGTCACATAAGTGGATACACAATAAGCAGTAGTTTACACTTTGCTTTCCCCTTGATAGTGGATATCTATCAGCTGATAAACCTTAAGTACTGCTCAAAAGAACAACTGATGATCCAAACGCTGATGTAATCCTAAAGACTGCTGAAGACAAACTCTGTCGCTCTATCTACTGCTGTCTCTTAAGTGCTGCTGAAGATACAAACACTGCTCATTCAAGGACTGATCACCTTTGAAGAAAGCACTGATGTTGTTGTTAAGCATCAGGGCTTAGGCTACAACAGTGGAACGTGAAGCAGTTGTTTCCTCATAATTTGTTTTTTAATTACAATCAGTTGTTAGACATCAGTGTTTGTGTAAGGACAGTAGATACAGGTTGTTAGGCTGTTAGACGTCGCTTTCATGGTGACGTCAGCTGAGATACCTCAGTGGTTTGGATTGCCTATAAATGTAACAGTGTCCTGTACTGTTACATTTGATTGACTGAGCGGATTCTTCTCCTCATGTCTAATCCTTTCATCTTGTGTGCAACCAACCTTGGGGCATCAGGCTGAGGGGGAGTTTAGTTTGTAAGCATATCTGTAATCTTTTGCTTTGATTTGTAAATCTTTTGACTATGTGAAGCAATTGTTTATCAAACTATTTTCTCCTTTGATTGTGTTTACAAAGTTTGTTTTGTTTCCGCTGCACTTTACACTGTTTCATATTTAGATAATGTTCAAATCATACAAACAAACACAATCACAAGAGCCTCCGATCCTAACAATTGGTATCAGAGCCTGGACAGTCAAATTCGATCTAACAATCAATTTGACATAACAGTTCGGCTCAAAATTCATTAATACTAAGGTTGGTTGTATTTTGTTGAAAAACAGAGTATCGATTAAATCATGTTCAAAATGGTTATTCAAAAACTCTGTAAATCAACCAAGATGTCATATGACACACAAATTTCACACAACAAATAAATTCATGCACAAGACACTCATGGTTTCTAGATCTGAAAGCAATATCTGTTAAACCATGAGATTATTTTTATTTTCTAAATTGATTTAAACTGTTGATGTGGAATATGTGATGTTTTCATTAAATACTAAAGTACAAACCTCAGATTAACAAAACCTATGTTCATATCAGCATTGTTGTTTTGTTAACACAAAAAGAGGGAAATTAAAACTTTAGTTATTTAGATCTTATGTGTTGAAAACAGGTTGAGTTCCTAAAAAGGACAAAATCAACTATGTTCAAATACATTAAGAAAACAGGGGTCAGCATAGTCCGCATCATATGTAATGTGAGATTGGGTGAAAAAAAAAACTTGTGAAAACATGACCAAGTCTCTCAAAACATTACTGCAAAAATGATCTTGGACTAATATTCACAAAAACTCAGAAGTGTGTTTATCTCAAAACTTTTAAAGTCAAAAGAAAAGAGTATAAACATAAAACACTTATGAGTCAAAGTTTAGGGTAATAACGGTCGTTAAGCAACTATGCGCATTCATCTGTTTAGGAAAAGGTTTAGTTTCCCATGAATGAATTCCAAAGAGGATGAGACAAATGTTCAAAAATTTATCCATGAATCCTCATGATTGCACTCAACTGACAAAGAAAATGGTACCAAACAGTGGTCAAAATGTATTCAGAATGTTCTACCAACTGCTGTCAAACCACTGACCATGTTTCATAAACTTGAGTGTGATATGATTACGTATTTTATTGAAGAATTACCAGATCCTTTTGATGCTGTTCTCAGAAAATCCTTTAATCATTTTTATACAAAGGATTTTCTCGAATAATCAGGATATATTGTTCATTTTTTTTGGAATAATATATTTGGAACTTTTGCTTGTTTTTGTTGGCAATAGTTTCAGTTCCTGTCAGGATGTGGTACCTTATTTTTGTTGGTATCATTATCCTCTTAAATGGGTTAAAAGGAAATGGTATATATGTCAGGATCATGTCATACTCAGGTTTGTTCCTAAACTTTTATCAAAAGTTGATTGCTAACTGTGCTTAAATTCTGGGGCACTCATGTTTTAATTTAATGTTAAACGAAAATGAGTTGTCTTAGCAAAAAGTTTTCATCATCTGGGGTACTAAACCACTGTCTTTCAAAATTGACATGTGGCAAAACCTTGAATGAAAATCTTCAAAACTGTTGCTGAAACTCCTGTCCTTCAGAATTATACCATTTACCCTAACCACTGTTTTGTTCCAGCGTCTGATCTCTAAACACTGTCCACTGCTGAAAGTTAACCACTGATCCCTCATTTTCTTGAAAAGCACTGATGCTCAAAATCAGTGTCTTATCCACTGATATGCTATCCACTGATAGTAAAAATCATCCACTGCCCATAATTTTTACCGTTGTAACCACTGATGCTTGATACGTCAGTGGTTCTTAAAACAACTGTTCTCCATACTTCATCCGTTTCATCAGTGTTTGACACGTGGTCAATTTTTAGCCCTCAGATCTTAATAACCGCTGCCACATCAGCGATCTTTTTTTTTAAATAAAACCCTGCCCTAAACCCCAAACAGGGTTTTACTGTCGAATTGAATTCTTAAAAATTCTCTTCTCAAAACAGTTTTTCATCTCATCTTTCACAAATTTCTTCGATCATTCATCTTCAAAATGACAAAATCGAAGTCATCTTCAAAACCCTCATCCAAATCATCATCGAAAACAGCCTCTCAAAAGGCAATCTCCACTGAAATTCCACATAAACCATCTCACAATCTCCTGGGTCTTCTCACAAAACCAGGAACCACCAAAGTTTTCGATTCCATCATTGATCTCATGGCAAAATCAAAGTACAAAACTTTGTTCACTGCCGATGCACCAATCTATTTGGCGACCCAAAGGGAGTTCTGGAAAAATGCAACCCTTGAAAAACAAGGAGACACTGCAACCACCATAAACTCTTTTATAAAGGGTAAAGCTGTCCACATCACGCCACAATCCATTTCAGAAGTCTTTCAACTCGGTGATCAGGAAGGTAAAATTTCTTTCACTAAAAACGAGTTACAAACTGACTTCATTGAGAGAGGGTATGAAGCCACAATGATGAAGAAAATTACCTTAGAAAAAGGTTATTTTCCGTCTGCAACCAGATTTTTATTTCATACCCTCCTACTATGTGTTTCAAACAAAACCACTTCTTTCAATGAAATCCCTTTAAAGATTCAAAACCTGGGATATGCAATTCTTCAAGGAGAAAATTTTAACTACTCTCAGGAAATTTTTAAAGATTTGGTTAAAAATGTTGAAACAAAATCATTCTTACTGTTTCCAAGGTTTTTAAGTTACTATTTTACAAAGAAATTCAGTAAGGATGATTTAGCTATAATAAACCAAGGTGATTCTACTCAAATAAACAGTTTAACAACTGAAACTTTTTCAAGAATGTTAGCACCTTGCAAAACACAAGCAGAGGTGCCTGAGCAGATTTTAGCAGTTACAACTGCTCCTCAGGTATCTGCTGCTGAGCCCACTGCTCAAGGTGATCAAAGCAGCAGAACAACTGTTTTGAAACCCACACCTAAACTCACCAAAAAGCCAACAAAAAGAAAACCACAAAAACCCCCCAAAAACCATCAAAAAGGCATCTCTGGAGGATGAGATACCAGAGCTTCTGCCAGTGACAACACAAAAGTCACAAGAAACCACTGCTGCTACTTCCTCACAGCAGTTGGTACAAATATCTCAACCCATAACCGAAACTCCTCCTGCTTCTTCACAAAAAGAACAGGTTGTACAAATAGGGTCTCCATATCATGATGCTCTGGAAACACTCGTTTCTATCATCCACAGCTCAATACCCGGAGCAATTCCACTTTCTACACCACCCTTCACATCCACAATTCCCACACCAACTAAACTGCTGTTGGATGCAATTGATTTGAACCAGGCATTAACCAGTCCTTCTCAATCACCTATCAATGAGAATATGCCTCAACAACTGACTGGGTCTGATGTATCAATCTTTGCTAACCCACCAACACAACCTGAGGAGGTTAGACCCCTTGAGTTACAAGTAACTCTTGGTGGTAATCCAAGTGAAGCAGCCACTACAACTGTTACACCCACTGGGTTACATTTGGACAGTGGTTACATTAATAAGACTTCCTTGGAGGCAATTCCTTTTATAGCACCTCTGTCAACCACCAGTGGATTTATTTATCCTACTGGCAACATCAAAAGGTTGTCAAGTGTTGAAGGAAGAAGACCCCAGTACCAAGACAAAGGGGCATCAGTGGTTAATGTTTGGAGTATACTCCCTACATCAACTACTGATAAAACCACTGCTAGTGGGAAATCAGATGATCCCATTAACTTGGGTGATGGTTTAAAGTACCAAAAATTGACGGATCGCATTGAAAAGCTTGATAACTCTGTTGCAGAACTCAAAGATATGCTACAACAGGTGTTACAAGTACAAAAGGTACAATCAACTGCTGTTCCACCTCAAGCACCTACTCCACAAAGGGCACCTGCTACAAATGAGCTCTGGAATTTGTTTCAACCTTTTCTCCATCAACAAGCACAATTAGCAGATCAGCAACATGAAAAACATGTCCAACAGCTGAGAAATGCAATGGAGTCAAGGTTCAAGAACACTCAGGCTGATCTGAAGGCTCTCAAAACTCAGATCTTGCACACCACTGGCACTGCTCCTCCAAAAGTACGCTACATTTATCAACTCCCAGAAGATAATGCCAAAAAGGGGGAGAAAATTAAGGAGTGGAAAAAGAAGGGTATAGAGGATGGTCTCTATCTTGAACCAGAAAATTCAAACATGACCAAAAAGATCCCTTTGCCAGATGGCAGCAAGAAAATTGATGTGACAACAAATGCACTAGCAGAAGCAGTTGCAAGTGTAAAAAGGGATAGAAAGGCCAAAAGGAAAGCTAGGGTGGATAGAATGGATCATCCAGATCAGGGTACTTCTGGGTCAAAGGATCATGAAAATCCTGTTGAGGAAAAGAAGAAGCCTACTAGAAAAGTAAGGCAACCCAAATCCATTCCAACCAGACGTTCAAAGTCTGCTAAAAAACCACCATACAAAACAACTGATGCACCAGAAGTTACAAAAACTACTGCTTGCCAAACAGTTGTTCCATCAACACACACCACTTCAACACACACAACATCCACTGTTTTACCATCATCACCACCAAAAACAACACCTGCTGACATACAGCAGAAGACAACAGATGTTATAACATCTGTTGTAATGACAACAGTGGTTGAAACACCGGTTGTTTCAACAGCTGTTAGTCAATCACAATCCACTGCCACTACATCTACCACCACTGTTCCATCCAAAACATCATCAGTCCCTCCTACAAAAAGGAGAAGACTAATTCTCAAAGATGATGACAATTCACCACCACAAACATCTTCAAAATCTTTAGCACTTGTCACAATTCCAAAACCTGTTCCTCTCTCTTCAGTTAAAATGTACAAGCCCTTACCTCCTGCAGGTGTTCAATTTCCTCTTGAATTAGCAGCTGTTAGACAAGAAATAAAATCTTTTTACTTTGAGGATGACCCTGCCAAAAGGAGTTTGCCATCAATAAAAGGATATCCCTGGCCTAAAAATGTTGATGAATATTTGGAAATCAAGGCCAAGCAAGCAGAGGATATCTCAAAGAAAAATACACAAGGGAAATCTGATAAAGAGATTGCACAGAGAAGTCAATATTTGCTCACACAAGTCAGATCCCTAGAGCAATTTGCAAAAAATGTTAGTCAACAAATTTCTGAAAGAGCAGCTGAAACTCTGAAGAAAGACTACATTGAAAGCATCATGGCTCACAAGAAGTACAAAGGAGAGAGATACATGTACAAAGAGTGGACTATTCCTGAACTTGAAAATGAAGCAGCAAGAATTCAAGAGATGATAAAAAGGAATGTCACTCACACTCCTCCTAACTGGGCAAAGTTTAGAAAGAATGTACCTGACAAACAGGAAGAGCTGAAGAGAATGAAAGAGGAATTGGTAGCAGCTGATTATGGAAACAAAAGACAAGTTGCTAGATGGAAAGAAGATGTGGTCAGGGCTACTTACAAAAAGTTGGAACAGTTAAGAAAGAAAGATCCCACAGTTCCTCAAAAGCCTGACTATCCTGAAGCAGCGGTTTCAAAAAGACCACCAAAGCTGCAAGTCAAAAGAACCACTGCTCCAGCTGGTGCTGCCATCTACAAAAGAAGGAGCAAAAACCAGTTTAGTATGGAAACAATTCAAGATCTATTAGCTGGAGATGCCATTGTAAAAGAAGGCACGAAAGTAATGATAAAAGAAGATCTTGAATTGGAACAATCTGGAAGTGCTGCTCAGCCAGTCATGAATAGGCCAGCCTCACCAAATACTTCTGCAAATAAACATCTCCCAAGAAACCCACCAGGCTCAAAAATACAAAAGTGGGAAACTGACAAACAGACCTGCGTATTGACTTTGCTCAGGTCTGGTGGAGAAGTGAAGAAAATATCAAGGGAACAAGCTCTTGGCCTGAGTCTTGAAGATTTGCAGGATCTCCTTGATCTTCCACTTAGCAGGGATGATGAAGATACAGATGCCCTAGACTTTGAATTACAATTTAAAGGTCAGATAAGGGAACTGTTGATGAGGCAATAAAGATTTCCACAAATAATGAAGAGTTTTGGCATTATCTGTTCCAGGGGGAGATTGTTGGGATTGAACCCTACCAGAGGAACAGATAATGTAAAGCCAAAACCAGGTCACATCAGTGGATACACAATAAGCAGTAGTTTACACTTTGCTTTCCCCTTGATAGTGGATATCTATCAGCTGATAAACCTTAAGTACTGCTCAAAAGAACAACTGATGATCCAAACGCTGATGTAATCCTAAAGACTGCTGAAGACAAACTCTGTCGCTCTATCTACTGCTGTCTCTTAAGTGCTGCTGAAGATACAAACACTGCTCATTCAAGGACTGATCACCTTTGAAGAAAGCACTGATGTTGTTGTTAAGCATCAGGGCTTAGGCTACAACAGTGGAACGTGAAGCAGTTGTTTCCTCATAATTTGTTTTTTAATTACAATCAGTTGTTAGACATCAGTGTTTGTGTAAGGACAGTAGATACAGGTTGTTAGGCTGTTAGACGTCGCTTTCATGGTGACGTCAGCTGAGATACCTCAGTGGTTTGGATTGCCTATAAATGTAACAGTGTCCTGTACTGTTACATTTGATTGACTGAGCGGATTCTTCTCCTCATGTCTAATCCTTTCATCTTGTGTGCAACCAACCTTGGGGCATCAGGCTGAGGGGGAGTTTAGTTTGTAAGCATATCTGTAATCTTTTGCTTTGATTTGTAAATCTTTTGACTATGTGAAGCAATTGTTTATCAAACTATTTTCTCCTTTGATTGTGTTTACAAAGTTTGTTTTGTTTCCGCTGCACTTTACACTGTTTCATATTTAGATAATGTTCAAATCATACAAACAAACACAATCACAAGAGCCTCCGATCCTAACAAAATGAGAGAAAATTGTGAGAAATTGACGTCTGAAAATGTCAAACTGTTGAGTAGTTTGGACAGTTTGACATTGGAAATCAAAAATGCAAAAGAAAATGAAAAAGATTTTGAAAATGAAAAATTAAAGATTGAAAAAGATTTTCAAAGTCAAATCAAGATTTTAGAAGATGAGAGAGATATTTTTGGTAAATATAATCTTGAAAAACAAATTGAAATCAATTCTCATCTTGCTAAAATCATTCAGTTTGAAAAAGAAGCTGAAAAAGCTCGGATTAAAATCAGAGAGCTTGAAGTGAAATTGAAAGGTTTTGTGACTTCGGCACCATTTGTGTGTCCAAAACCGATCAATTCTGTTCCAATAATTGACAATGTCACAAATTTTGACAAAGTCAAAATTGAAGATTGTGATGAAATATCTGATGATGAAAAAGAAAAGAAAAGAAAAATATTTTTAGATTTACAAGAAAAATTTAAAAATACTGTTTTGCAATCTACTGAAACAGGTGAATGTTCTAAACAAAAACCTGTTAAGAAGAGTGTAGAACAGAAACAAAAAGTTAAAAATTTGAAAAATTCTAAAATTGAAAATAAAAGCTCATCAGATAAGTCATCCAATCATTATCAAAAATCACAAAAATTTAAAAATGAAAACTCACAAAATGTTGGTAATAAGTGGTGCAGGTTTGACCACAGTTCTCAAAAGCCAAATCCAGCTTATAGGAGAAGATGGGATGAAGATTCTTCAAGGACAAATCATTACAATGATAGAAAACAAAGAAATGGTGATTATCACAAGGTAAATCAATGCTTTGATCTAAGTGTGTGGTATGAAGACGGTGTGTGGTATGAAAGTAGTGAAAGGTATGATAACAGAGTGTGTTACACTTGTGGATTTCAAGGACACATTGCTGTTAACTGCCAAAGTCAGAGAATCGAAACAAGAAGATGCTATGAATGCCACATCAGAGGACACATTGCAAGAGATTGCCCAATGAGATCAAAAGGAAGATCGAGGGCTGAATCTCAGAAAATGGGAAAGAAACCAGTCAACGTCAAGCCCAAAGAACAGAAGGTTCAAGAACCTAAAGTTCAAGAAAAGAAAGTGAAGCTTTCTCAGGGGCAGAAAGACAGACTGAGGAAAAAGAGGAAGAAGGCCAGAGAGTATCTGGAGAAAATTTTGTCTTCGGGTTCGCCGGACAGATTGAATAAGAGTTCTGATGAATCAACTACCTTGATTGTAAAGTCAAGCAAGACGAATTCATCAGATACAAATCTGAGGACGAAAGAAGAAAAGAAGAAGAAGAAAATGGTTGGCAATGAATCTGACGTCTCAAAGTCAGACAAGCCATGTTCAGGCAATGATTCTGGTTTGTCAAAACCAGAAGAGCCATCTGTTGAGGTAAAAACTGTCAAACCCAAGGCTGGTCAGGCTTGGGTGAATCTTTTCAAATGAAAAACCTGACTTGCCGGAGTTCCCAGGTTGGTAAGTGTGGAACAGGTATCGGCATCTTTCTTGAGAAATTCACAGGTTGGTAACTGTGATATTTCGACTTACAAGTGGTAAATCAGGGACATTAAATTGTACTTGATTTTCTACTAGTGTTTGTTGTTGACAAGGGTCTTAAATGTTAAATTCTTCAAAACGGTTGAAGAAGAACAATGTGATGAAAGAACCCCGAGTTTGTGAAAAGACAAACAAAACTTATTTTCCGGAAAAACCATTTTGATTAAAATAAACTTAAGTGTTTTGAAATCTAAATGGGAAAATAGTTTGTTGTCAGGGGGAGTTCTGATTGTTTATGCCAAGTGAACGGCGAATTGAAGCGATTTGATATCAGTTTGTCACGTTTCTTGTATAGTTTGTTTTCAAATTTTCTCAGAAAATCAAAATTGAGATATATTTTGATTTTAGGGGGAGAAAAATTTTTAAAAAATTAGAAAATTTGAAAATTTCAAAAACATTGAAAAAGTAAAAATGAGTTTTGTTGTGAAAAAGAGGAAATGATAGTAAATCAGTGAACTATCACAGCATGCTAAGGATATGAAATGTCAAATGTGATAAACGGCTTCACTGATGATGTGTCAGTAGGTTTTTGCACATTTAGTAGATTGTGACGAGATATAAACCTAAATTCAAACTTGCTTATATCGGGGGTAACATCTCTCGGATATATGGGTAACCCCCAAAATCTTGTTTGAAAGGTCTCGTATTCTGATATACTAGGTCTTTATACTCAGTGATATCTGGGGTATTATTTCGGGACTTCTGCTGAACGGTAGTTCTGACCTAGTCCTCGAATAATACTTTCTGCAAATGCTTGAAACATAGCATCACCCTAAGCATATATGATAAGACAATAAAATTGCTTAGCAATGCTGTTGTAAAAAAGATCCTCTAAAGGGGACACACCCAAGTTGAGTCATGATCTCTCTGCTGAACGGTAGTTCTGACCTGAGCTCTCATGATTCTTCATAAATTATTAACCCCTTACAGATATCATTTGTGTTATAATTACCTGTAAGACTGAATATTGGGATCTGGATACGGGAGTATATTCTGAGGTGGGATACGCGATTAAGTTTAAGTATTTAAGACATTAAACTCGTATCTCGAAGCAGTTGAACTTTGTGTGAAAATTTAAGTGGACCAGTATACTGACAATCAAGGTAAATCGTTTAGAACTTAAAATGTCAAAAGCTTAACGGTGCTTGTGATTGGTCTTATGAACTGATATGATCCTCTTACACAAACTCACAAAAATATTGTTTGTATATATTTCTTTATTGCATTTCTTTAAACTCAAAATCCAAAAAGATTTTCGGAGTGTTTTAGTATAAAGTTTTGAAAAATACAAAAAGATTTTCGACAACTGATGATGAAGAGCTGATATTCAAAATTCGAGTGCTAAATATGATGAACTACATTGGATTGGGAGAATATGTTGAAAACTTTGAATGTCATATACAAATGTTTTGAAAAATTGAGGGGTTAGTTAATCAAGGTCATTTATTTGAACTTGATGTAACTAGTATGTTTGATGAATGAATGATTTCTACCAGTAAGTTTCTTAAATCTAACTGTTATAAATTTGTGAAACTTATGTTGAAGTAGAGGATGTGTAGGTTAAACAGGATTGGACTTCATTATTCCCAACGGAAGCTAATTGTCAAAGCTTGAACCAGATATCTCAGATTCTAGCATAGTGAGAGGGGGAGTCTGTGAAAGGGGGAGTCTGGATCAACAGTCAAAGGGGAGATTGAAGTTTAAAGTTTGAAGATAAAGATTGAAGAGAGTTTTTATAATGTTTGAAGAATGATAAAGACAAAGACTTGAAGCCAAAGACTTCATCAACATCCAAGGGGGAGTCTGTTGGTGCACTAAATGTCTGCTGATTACGTCTTAATCAAGTCTTGTGTCTAGATAGGTTGAATGAACACACAATAGGGTTTAAATTAGGGTTTTTACATGTTTCACTTGTAGATTTCGCTTGAAAGGGTTTATGTGTGTTTCAAGCTAAATCAACACAGAAGATTTAGCTTGAAATGGTTCAAGCGAAATCAACAACAGAAGATTTAGCTTGAAATGGACTCAAGCGAAATCAACATGGCTATATATAGATGATGGGTGTGTCATTTGTAAGAGACTTGGTCATTGTATGTGAGACGAAGTGCTGTCGGATTTGTATCAGATTACATTGTAAAAGCACAAAAATCAATCAGAAAAGAAAGATTAAAAGGAAACTAGCTGTTATGACTTTGTTTACGTTGATTCCGCCTTCGTACTCAAAGATGAACTGCCTTAACTGACGTTTCAAGGTCGTAGAACGGTCCAACACACTCCTATTTATAGGCTGAACAGAAGCTCGGGCACGGCCCCATGTCCAGTGGGCACGGCCCCGTGTCCACATCCTTCTCTTTCTTCATTAATTGCTCTTGTCTTTATTAGTTAACCACGGCCCCGTGTCCGCTGGGCACGACCCCGTGTGCAGAAGCATATCTGTACTATCAAGATTTGCCTAGATTCTGCGAATCTTATAGTTGACCACGACCCCGTGTCCGCTGAGCACGGCCCCGTGGTGGGCGATGGAAGCTTCTACAACTTTGTCTTTTATGCTGACACTTGGGCACGCCCCCGTGCTCAATGAGCACAGGGCGTGTTCATCCTTCTGTTCTCTTGTTTTGCTTGGGAAGATGCTTTCGGGGAGGTCGGGCATGTAACGTTTATTCCTTTTCTTGTATTTATGTTAGATTTAGCTGCCTTTTTGCTTCTTTTGTTAATTTGAGCTCATTTAATCCTGAAAATACAAAAGGAAGACAAAAACACACTTTTTCCAACATTAGTACTAAAAAAGGGTTAGTTTTATGCCACACTTGATGTAATTTATATGTTGCATTTTGCACACATCAATTAGTGTTTACACACCGTGGAATCCATTAGATCTGCACTGTTCTTGACGAGATGAGGTCACACTTCATTGTTCCTAAGAAATCCATGATGACATCACCTTAGAACGGCCCAAATCAGAGGATTTTACGATGAAAAGATGAGATTTGATGGTGGAAAAGGTGAAGGAGTGCGTGTAGATCATAGAAGTACAAGATTTCAGGTAGAAACTTACAAGAATCGTGAGGAATCGAGAGAAATAGAGCCAAAAGTGCGCTAGTTGAACGAGAGCTGTCAAATCATTGTTCAAGTGATGTGACAAGTGCTATTTATAGGTGAAGAGGAGAGAAGGTGATGGAGTGCCATGGATCGGATGGCAATCCGATCGAATGGCAATCCGAACGGATGGCCATCCGATCGAATGGTCATTCGATCGGTGGTCTCCGGCGAATTGCGTTTCGATATTTCGTTTTATTCGTTAAGCGTTGCGATAGTTTGGTGACACATTTTCATACACACATTCTTACATTTATTATAATTAGACACAAAGGGTCGTATAAATGTCCACATTTCAATTTCTGCGTTGCGATAATCGATTTGCGTGTTTCGAATATGCATTGCGTTTGCGACACATCATGGCTATCGAGGAGGGTAGAATAGGTCCTCACTTAACGTCATCGTGAGTGTTAGTACATGCGATGTGATGTGTTATAGCGATAAAGTATGTGTAATATGCGAAAATACTGCGAAGTAGCAATGTAAGCGATATAGCTACATTATGATCCGAATCTCTGGTGCGAGGCGTAACGAGTGTAATGAGTAGTAACAACGCACGAGCTTGCGGGTTGTTACACTAATGTCCCGTTCGGTCTATCTCAGTATATATTTTGATATCTCCCACGTAAGTGGTATCTGTGAGATTCATTTTTATCAAAATATGTGTGAGAAATTATTTGACTTATGTAACATTTGCTTATCAAAAGAGTGCCATCTATATAAGGACAAGTTTACATTAGTTGCTCTCACTCAACTTGAGGTAGTTACATAAATCCACTTAACTCTCGATGAAAAGAATTGCATTAATATTTCATCATATTTTGATGTTTGCTTCAACCCATATATGGAAGATATTGACATACATGGTAAGTGTTCTTGACCTTCAGTTTAGAACTTTTAGGTTGTTTTATGAACATGTAAGTCTTTGTTTATGGAAAGTTTGTTTTAATGTTCATATAATGTAGCTCTAAATGATTATAAGCCACTAGAACAATAATGATCCTCAAAAAACTTTTTGTTAGAAAAGTAAGATGATTCTTTGATAAATAATTCTCTTCTGAGTATAACCTTTAACAATCAATCATGCTTTTAGTGTCTTAACATTTGCATTTGGATTTAGGTAACTCAACCAAATCCCAAACGTAATTTTAACACATAAAATCAAATTTGCTAATAACAATTTTTTATTCCATTTAGAAAATTGATTGATGCTAATGGCTTAATTAGAAGAGGTATGATCAGTAAACTTTCTAATATCCATTTCGAGTAAACTATCTAATATCCATTTCAACTTCAGTCAGGGAGGATACATAATGTTAGTGCATACATCTGTCGACTTCGTCTTGTATCGAGTCTTGTATTGTATTAGATAGATCAGGGCACGCAAAACGTGAAAAGTGTGTTTATGGGTAATTTCGCACGAAATAACACATATGTTATTTCATAAGAAATTAAATGGTAATTTCGCACGAAATTAAATTTCGTGTGAAACTAATTTCGCTTGAGCTGGTCCATGCGAAATTAGCCAGCCTATAAATAGGTGTCTTGTGATTTCGTTTGAAGTAGTTCTAACTTTCCGGTTTGAGAGCCGAAGTGCTGCCGAAGTGTCTACCCGCTGTAAATCTTTGTCAAATCAATCAAAAGACAGTTTAAAATGTATATCTAGCTGAATTGAACTTGATACGTTTGTTTCCGCCTCTCGTATTGAGTAAAACTCTTCTGATCGACTCATTCGGGTCAGAAAACGATCCTGCAAGTGGTATCAGAGCTCAGGAGGAAGAGTTCATACCAATTCAGCTGCAAATTCTGATTTCTACACCTTCTTTTCAAAATTAAACTTGATTTCACGGTTAAAATGTCTTGAATTTCACATATTATATGCGCAATAGTGTTTTAACAAACCCTTGAAAGTTTCAGACTTAAAATCGGATAAAAACATAATCAATTTTGGCAAAAACAGCTCGAGATGATGACATCAGCAGTATTTCGCATGAAATAAGACTTATTTCGCACCAGATTGTAATTTCGTTTGAGAGGTTCACACGAAATTAGTTATTTCGCACCAAAGGGTCATTTCGTTTGAAGTATTATTTCGTTTGAAGCTGATTTCGCTCCAAATTGTATTTCGCTTGAAAAGTGTATTTCGTTTGAAAGACAGAGATTTGTGAAAATTTTAAAACTGAAACATGGAAGAGGAATTTTACAACGCCTTTGCTTCTCCAATCAGTATTGCACAAAACACAATGTTAGAAAACGAAACGGGCACCATGCAAAAACCGCCAAAGCTTATGAATATCGAGGAGTATAAAGGATGGGAGGAACGATTTGAGAATTGGGTACAAGCAAATTACTTGGATGCTTGGGAATGTGTTGAAATGAAATATGTTAGACCGATGACTGATGATGAGGAGATTATTGCAATTAAAGATCTTAGTGCAGAAGATAAAAAGAAATACAAGGATGAAAAGATGATGACGAGTTTATTGCACCAAGCTGTGAAAGAAGATATTCTGGTTTTATTGCAACACAATGGAACATCATACTCTATATGGAAAGCATTAAAATCAAAATTTGTTGGAAGTAAAGAAATGATAAAGAACACAAAGTCACTTTTGAAAAATGAATTTGATCTATTTCGTGGTTTGAGAACTGAGAGCACCAAGCAGATCATTGAAAGATACTGCAATTTGCTAGTCAACATGAAGAGAGTGAGCATCACAAAGGATAATGAAGAGTTGATTGAAAAATTGGCTGATGCGTTGCCACATGAAACTTGGGGCACATATCTCATGATGTTGAGAAATAAGAAAGATTTTAACAATTTGACCTTGAGTAAGTTCATTGAAAAACTTGAAGCTCAGGAAATGGAACAAAGAAAGATTTCAAGAATGAAAGATTTTGATGGAGAACAAGATATCGGTCTTTATTACAAAGGAGGTATTAGTGATAAGACCAACATGTCACCAAAGGTTGAGACTGCCTTCAATGCTAAAAGTTCGTCTGGAGGTTCATCTAAAGGATCAAACAGCAAAACAAGTTTTTCTTCATATCCATCATTTGATCCAAACTTATCAACAACAAAGAATGGCAAGATGCTTCAATGCAACATTGTATTAAACCTTGAAAATGATTGATATAGGGTAAAATACACATATTTGTCCCGTGTAAAGTGTATAATTATTGTACAAGTTTTATTTATTTTTATTTAGTTTTAGTGTTATATTACATTATTTTGTGTTTGGCCAGGTCCTGGTGCAAATGGAGCGAAAACGAGTAATAATTAAATAACCAGTCAGTTGAGTAGAGTAGGATGCCAGTGACCGGAATAAAAATTGCAGCTATTTTCTGTGACTGGGCCGGACCCGCTATCTATTAAAGGCAGCCAATATGTATAGTATTATTAGAAAAAGGTGCCGCCAAAAAAGACTTTAATCCACCATGTTACGTGAATTTGATGTGAAGGGCATGTTGACAATTATTATATATTTTATATATATTGAAACCCTATTCAAATATAATTTAAGTGGGCACAATGGAATCATGGGACGTACAGCATCAGACGATATTAAAAGGTGGGCCGCCAAGGACATCTTCAGCCCAACGGATTTCGAAAGTTAGTTGGGTGTTGGGCCTTTATATTTATACATTAGCCAATCGATATTGAAGGCATATATATACACGGCTGGACATCATTATGGAAAAAAAGAGGAGACGCAAATTACATCAGACGACCATTAGACGCACAGGGGCGAACTTACGAATTTGAGGAGTTTGAAGGCACCATTGAAGACTGTTTGAAGATCATTAGAGCATTCGGATCGCTTGGAATCGTCTGGTAACATTCGGGAGCGTTCGGGAGTGAAGTTTACGGGTTCTATCTCCTTAATTCTTCGTTTTTCGTTTGTTCTTTATTGTTGCAAGATGAATTCAGAATACATGATGATCATGATTATGTTTTTGATGATGATATTCGGCTAAAACTCTTTAACTACCTAGGTAGTTTGGATTTTTATTCGGTTTTTGATGTGGTTTATGGATTTTCTTGTATTGTAACGGCTATGGAATTTTAACTTGGTGTATATGCATGCTTGATATTGTTTTATTGCTGTTTATTGCTTCGTATAATCCTTGGTGACGGTCTATATCACATAATAGGGTTGTGCTAGGGTTCTTGATTTAGGTGAGTGTCTATATCACATAATAAATCTTTAACTCTTTAAGGTGAAATTGCGTAACTAACCTTAGAAGTAATATTCGGTAATTTAATAAAATCAAGTGTTCTGCTAATCTTGTCGCTGTGAGGCTCGAGGTTATTAATAGGTCTCGGTTTGGTTTATAGCTAGGTCTAATAAATCGGTCTAGTCCTTAAACATTCTCTTGTCTATTAAACCAAGATTAAAACCCATAGTTGCCTTAGACTTTCGCGTTGTGAGGTAGATCGTCTTAATTAGGCACTTTCAAGAAGTTAGAGGACTGTGAGGAAATCTAAAAACCGGTAAGCGTAACAGCCTAGGTAGTGCCACAAGAATCACCTTGAGAGGGATTGAGGGGCTTAGTTGGTATCTTAATAGGTTTAGCATTTAAAGATCCCGGTTCCATACCACAAAACTATCGAATAGAAATCCATTCTGAGTTAAACTTGCGTCTAGCCTAGGTAGTCTTCATCGCCACTGGTTCTAGTCTTCGTCAAATTTCGTGTCAAGTTTTTTTAATATTATTTTAATATTTTATTTAGGATTTTTAGAAAACCCCCCCCATCAATAAACAATTAGTTAAGTCGTGTCATTCTTAGTCTAGATAGAGTCATTAGCGTAATTTAGTAGAGTCTCTTGGGTTCGATACTCGGACTTCCTTAGGCTATATTGCATCGATCGGTACACTTGTCGGTCGTGTGGTTTAGGTTTTAGAGAGTCTTAGTTTTATAAATTTAAAACTTAGAGAGTCTAGTTTAGGGTTTAATTTAGTTAAACCACTTTTAGCACATCAATGATCAAAATTTTTCGGAAGAGATTGCAAAAAGTCACATGTCTTTGTCGGGAACTGTGCTAGAATCATATGGAAGTCTAGTAGCAGGAAGGATCGGGAATCCAATGTTGACAAAAGAGGATTACGATCAGATTGATGCTGAGGAAATAAAATTGATGGATATAAAGTGGTGTTTGGCAAGTGTGTTAAGAAGAGCCGAAAAGTTTAAACAAATTACGGGAAGAGATGATTTCCGTGATGCAAATGTTTCTACTTTAGGTTTTGATAAATCTAAAGTTACTTGTTTTCGTTGCAGGGAAAAAGGACACTTCAAGAGAGAGTGCACAAATCACGAAGCAAGTGGAGCTCAAAATCCATTCAACAATAATGATTACTATCGGAAAGCGATTTATCATCAAGTTGCTCAACAACCACAAACTGCTCATGCCAGGAAGGAGATCGAGGAATCATCAAAGAGAGCTTGTATGGTGAATCAAGATGATAAAAATTCAACAAAAGGTTCCATTTGGGATAAATATATTTCAGCTGACAGCAAAGCATGTTTGATAGATCAAGATGATGAAAAATTACCAGAAGGTTTTAGTTGGGAAGATTTTAGTTGGGATAATTATTGTCCGGATAAAGAGATTTTAAAAGCCAAAGCATTTGTTGCTCGAGTTGCTGAAGACAGTGATAATGATGATGATTATTATGCAAGGAGAATGGAAGAGCACTTAAGAATGATGGAGGAGAGTGATAGTGATGATGGAGAAGCTAAAAAGAAAAAGAAGAAAGCTAAAAAACAAGTTAGCAGTGATGATGAAGAAATTCGTGTGGTTAGGAAAAAGGTAAAAGAAGTTCCAGCTTTCAAAGTTGAAATAGAAGCTGATGCACAAAAGATTCCTGTGAAATGTGAAAACTGTGAAGCAGTGAAGAAGTGAAGAAGTAAAACAGTACATTGATTCATAACATGAACAGACTGAAAAAATCTTATGATGTTCTGAACAAAGCAATGAATCAGTACAATCAGTCAAGCAGTGAGCAAGCAACAACAATGAAGACACTTCAAGGAGCTTTCATGACAAAGCAGAAAGTTGTCAACAATTACATTGAGAAGTGTGCTGTGCTTGAACAGAAACTGGAAACTCAGAGGATTGAAACAGAAAGAGTTAATAGATTGTTAAAAAGTTACTCATGTACTTCTTATGTCATTGACATGATTTATCCAACAGTTGAAGGCATGAAAGCATTTGATGTAGAGGAAATATCTGAAGACAAGAGTTCTGATAAAAAGAAGGACACTGAAGTAAATATTTCTGGTAAGAAACAAGGTTTCAGTTATACAAAGTGTCCGCCTCCGCTTGAAAATGGATATTCTCCAAGAAATCCAAATTCAGAAAGAGTCAAAAAGGCAACCAATTTACAGTGGGAGTCTGAGTCTTCAGAAAATTTGCCAGACAACATTGATGTTACTTTCACATCGTCTGACACTGATCATGAGTCTGAATTAATAAAGAAAGTGGTCGATCAGGTGTTGGATAACGATGAAACCGAGGAGTCAAAGTCGGAATCAAATTCAGAGTCAAAGTCTGAAAAGTCAAGTCCAACAGTCAAAAAGGGCAAACGGGTTTACAATAATGAATTTCTGTTATCAAAATCTAATTTGAATGATGAACCAATCAAAGTGGCATATACTTTGAATGATTCTGACAAATTATATTCTGATGAAGAATTTCCAATAAGAGGTGTCAAAACTGAAATGATTAAAAAGGTTTTCAAATTAACAGAAATTAATATTTCTGAAATAAAAGATATAAATCTTTCTGTAAAACCTAAAAAGTACACCTCAAGAGATCAACAAAGGTTAAACAAGAAAAAGGGTTACAATTCTGGTTCAGGTTTTCAAAATAAACCAAACCATAATGGTAATTTCAAAAGGAAAGGTCTTGGATTTATTCCACCGAAAAATCATAAAAATGAAAAAACTTATAAACCAAAAACTGTTTTTGTTTCAGGAACATCAACTGAAGAAGAAAAAGATCAATTGTTCAGAAAGCAGACAAACAAAGAATTCCTTGCAAAGAAGCAAGAAGAAATGGAGAAAAATGTTGCTCAACAGAAAAAGGAGACAATAACCTGTTTTCAATGCAAAACAATTGGTCATATTGCCAGGAATTGTCCTAAAGCAATTCAAACAAAACATGGAGTTTCTCTTAAACTGAAAGAAAAGATGGTTGAGAATGAACCACCAACTAAACAATTCAAAGTTTTAAAAAATTCGAAGTTTGAGGTTGGTGAATGTTCAAAAAGGTTTTACAAGAGAAAAGCAAATCTTGACAATCAAAAGTGGGTTGTTAAGAAATCTGATGATAGTTCTAGCAATGATTCTGATTCATCAAAATCAGAGGAGCTATTTTCAAGCGATGAATCTGATTCCATAAAGTCAGAGGAGCCAAGTGTTGAGTTAAAATTGAAAACATCAGTACCGCCAATGGATGATGTCAATTTTCCACCATTGAGGGCTGAAAATTTTAAGAAGAAAATTGGTAAAGTTGAGATTTCAAATCAATTTTCTCTGAAAAGAAAGAATTTGATATTGAAAAAGCCTTTAACCCCACAGTTCAAAATATTTTTGGAAAAATGCTTGATGGGAAGGTCAAAGGGGTAAAGGAATTTTATGAGAACAAAACGAAGAAACCAGGTAAAGATGGGTCATCCCAGGTTTGTGACTAGGATGGAACCTATTATGATTGATAACCAGGACTTGCCGGAGCTCCCAGGTTGGTAAGTGTGGAGCAGGTATCGGCATCTTTCTTGAGAAATTCACGAAAGTGATTTCGACTTATAAGTGGTAAATCAGGGACATTAAGTTGTACTTGTTTTTCTACAAGTGGTATTTGATGTTTGATCTTAAAACTGTTAAATATTTCAACTGGTTGAAAGAACAAGGTGATGAATTGATCCCCTAACCTACAAGTGGTTTTATGAAATCAACAAAACTAATTTTCCGGAAAAACCATTTGATTAAAACAAACTTAAGTGTTTTGAAATCATAATGGGAAAATAGTTTGTTGTAAGGGGGTTATGCCAAGTGGATGGCGAATTGAAGCAATTCACAACAGTTGTCACGTTACTTGTACAGTTTATTTTCAATTTTTTTTAAATGATTTTGAATTTTAGGGGGAGTAAGAAATTTCAGAAAATCCAAAAACATTTGAAAATTTGAAAAAGTAAAAAACATGATAAAATGAAAATGAGGTTTGTTGAGAAAAAAGGAAATGATAGTACATCAGTGGACTTTCACGGCATGCTAAAGAATTGGAAAGTAAAATATGATAAATGGTCTCACTGATGATATGCCAGTAGGTTTTTACACATTTAGTAGATTGTGACGAGATATAAACCTAAATTTCAAACTTACTTATATCATGGGGAACATCTCTTGGATATATGGGTAACCCCCGAAATCTTGTTTGAAAGGTCCCTCTTTCTGAGATACTAGGTCTTTATACTCAGTGATATCTGGGGTATTATCCCGGGACTTCTGATTTTGCAGAAGCAATGGCCTAGTCCCCGTATAATACTTTTCACTTGCGTGAAATATAGCACACCCCTCAGTATAAAATATGATGAAACATTGCAAAATGCTAATCATGTGTTGTTGAAGAAAAGATTCTCTAAAGGGAACACACCAAAAGTCGAAGCCATCATCTCTCTGATTTTGCGGAAGCAATAGCCTGAGCTCTCATGTCCCTCGCATTTAACCCTTTACAGATATCATCTAGGTATACTCACATGTAAGACTGAATATTGGGATCTGGATACGGGAGTATATTCTGAGGTGGGATACGTGAATAAGTTTTAGTATCTAAAACACTAAATTCGTATCTCGGAACAGTTGAAATTTGTGTGAAAATTTAAAGTGGATCAGTATACTGACAATCTAAGTGAATCGTTTAGAACTTAAAATGTTTAAAGCTTAACGGTCTTGGTGATTTGTCTCAAAAACTGATATGATCCTCTTACACAAACTCACAAAAATATTGTTTGTAAATATTTCTTTACTGCATTTCTTTATAATCAAAAATCCAAAAAGATTTTCAGTGTGTTTTAGCATAAATTTTTAAAAATTCAAAAAGATTTTCGACAACTGATGTTGGAGAGTTGATTTTCAAAATTCCAAGTGCTAAACATAACGACAAAAGGTTTGGGAAAGTTTGTTTGAGATGAAAAATTTGTTTGAAAAGATAAATGATATTTTTTTAAGTGGTTCATCAGAAGTTAAAAATGTTAAATCATTTTGTTCGATAATTGCAAAAGATGTTGTACTTGTGTATACAAGTGGTAAGCAGAGAATAAATTTGTAAAATTTTAAATTTGTAAAATTTATTGTGAGGTAGAGAATGTGCAGGAATGAAATTTGAGAAGATCCAGGTTACGATCATAGAGCCTGTGAAAGTGATAAGAGCCAGGTGTTCGATCCAAAGCTGTGAAAGGATTATTCCAGACTACGATCCCAGTTTATCGAAAGGGGGAGTCTGAAGACATCAAGAGGGAGTTTGAAGATTGTAGAGCCAAGTTCAGATCCAAAAAGTTCATGCAAGCTGATGATGCTAAAAGACTTAAGGAATCAAGAGATTTGATCAAGAGAATTAGAGAGAGATTAAAGCCAGGTCAAGATCCTGAAAAAGAAGAGAATAGAAAGATTGAGGATGCTTTACATTGTTAGATACTTTGGAAGAGTTTGAAAAGAATGATAAAGACTGAAGATGTTGAAGACATGTATTGAAGACTCGTCGACATCCGAGGGGGAGTCTGTTAGTGCATACGCCTGTCGACTTCGTCTTGTATCGAGTCTTGTATTGTATTAGATAGATCAGGGCACGCAAAACGTGAAAAGTGTGTTTATGGGTAATTTCGCACGAAATAACACATATGTTATTTCATACGAAATTAAATGGTAATTTCGCACGAAATTAAATTTCGTGTGAAACTAATTTCGCTTGAGCTGGTCCATGCGAAATTAGCCAGCCTATAAATAGGTGTCTTGTGATTTCGTTTGAAGTAGTTCTAACTTTCCGGTTTGAGAGCCGAAGTGCTGCCGAAGTGTCTACTCGCTGTAAATCTTTGTCAAATCAATCAAAAGACAGTTTAAAATGTATATCTAGCTGAATTGAACTTGATACGTTTGTTTCCGCCTCTCGTATTGAGTAAAACTCTTCTGATCGACTCATTCGGGTCAGAAAACAATCCTGCACATAATCATCAAAGTTAGTAGGCTTTTAAACCTAGATGACCTCCTTAGTTGATTATTAGGTTTTATAAAGAGTTTCAGTTTTATGGATTAACTCTTGCCTAAATTGCTATCACTTTCATAATTCTAAGCATGTAAGAGTTGGTGCAGTATGGTGTGCAAGAGATGTAATCGGAGTAAAATTTAATAGGTCTCTTCCCCCCGCCTCTTGCACTTCTGGCAAGTCCTGATAAAGAGAAACAGTTTAGCATGCTTATGGTCAACATTAGAAGACCAATAAATTCTAATAGATAAACAAATTAATGAAGTTACTCATTGTAGTTTCTCTGTTTGAGGATTACAATTTTGGCAAGAAATCTGAGTGTGCCCATGTTTAAGCAACAATGAAACTTTTGTTAGAGTAGCAGTATATTCTTAAAGAGAAAAGTTGTGAAGGAGCAATGTATTGTACAAGAGGTGCAAATTGAGGTAATAACAAGTTTTCACTCCCCTACATCTTGCAACTCTCTCAAATTAAGATTAAGACACTTAATGCTCCCACGAACCTTTTAGATCTGTAGGAATGCTACAAGATAAGTTTCAATGATGTATGTGCTGTGGAAACATGTCATATATGTTAGACTTGATTTCCTTAATATCCATATGTAAACAAAATTTTGGGGACATATTTAGAAGGAATCATAGTATATATGAATTAATTTCTTTAATACATTTATTCATATAAGACATATTAAATACAAGTAAATATTATGATAAATGAATTATGTCTGAATATTCCATTTTGGGATAAGTTCCAATGAAGTATAACTTCTAATGGAACTTAATTTATTCCCTTAGCCATTTAAATATTAAGGTTTATAACACATGCTCATAAGTCACTAAGAATGAGATTTGATAATATTTCATCCTTCATTAACCTAGTCATGATTTCTCATGAAATTTGGTCTTAATGGATGGAATTGTAAGTCTCATTTTTCTTTTGTTAAATTTTCATTTTCATGATAACAAAAGGTTGTGAAAAAGTGTAGCATCATCTAGTTCTATCTTATAAGGTTTCTATCCAGATTGAGATGACAAATAATATGAGAGTTTAAGGCTAGAGTGACTTTGTTTTAAGCATGCAAACCTCACAACTGTCATAATGTAGCTTTTATATTGATACTAAATTGTAGGATCGTTTTCTAACCCGAACGAGTCGTTCAGAAGAGTTTATCTCAACACGAAAGGCGGAAACAGATGTGTAGAGTGCAATTCAGCTAGATTTACTCATTAAACTGTTGTATGATTGATTATAAGACGTTTTACAACCTGATAACACTTCGGCAGCACTTCGTTGCACAAGCCGGAAAATTTATGAAAGTTACAAATGATGACAGTTTGAAGGATATATATAGGACAAGACCCTGTCCGTTTGAAGGTGACATGCACCCTTCAAACGGTCACCTCTCAAACAGTTACAACCTCAAACGGACATCTCTTCAAACGATAGGCTTCAAACGGTCAAACATCCAATTCTTGTTTCATGTGCATTTGATGTTTTCATGTGTATTCCATGTGATGATGCACATAATGATGTCATCTATGTGATGTCATCATCAATAATGATGACCTCATGCTTGTTCAAAACCGCAACGAACCAGAGACTCGATAAAAGACGAAGTCGACAGATGTATGCACCAACAGACTCCCCCTCAGATGTTGACGAGTCTTAAGTGTCGAGTCTTCACAATCTTCAGTCTTTATCAGTCCTCTCGAACTCTTTGAAGTGTCTGACGTTGTAAGTATCCTCAAATCTTCTCTCTTCTCTTTTCATCATCAGCAGACTCCCCACAAGCAATCTCTACTCGAATGTCTTCAGACTCCCCCTTTCGATATGCTGGGATCGCAGCCTGGCTTGTTAAAAACACAGAATCCTCAGGTATCGGAACCTGACTCTCTATCATTCAAATAACCTGCACATTCTCTACCCAAAAATAAATTTTCTGATGATAATTTGTAAAAACAATCTCACCATCTAAAGAACCACTTGCGGGAATTATACAATCAAAGAATGATTTATCAATGATAGATTCTGATGAACCATTTGCAAAAATTAATCATTTTTCTATTCAAAACACATTCTCCCAAACCATTTGATCATCATGTCTAGCACTTGTAATTTTGAAAATCAGCTCTCCAATATCAGTTGTCGAAAATCTTTTTGGATTTTTCAAAAATTTATGCTACAACACACTAAAAACTTTTTGGGTTTTTGAATGAAATGAAATACAGTAAAGAAATATTTACAGACAATATTTTTGTGAGTTTGTGCAAGAGGATCATATCAGTTTTTGAAAATTCACAAGTACCGTTGAGCTTAGTTACACATTAAGAATTAAACGATTCACTTAGATTGCCAATATACTGATCCACTTAAATTTTCACACAAATTTCAACTGATTCAGGATATGGTTTAGGTGTTTTAAGAACTTAAACTCATTTATGTGTCCCACCTCTTGAGTATACTCCCGTATCCAGATCCCAATATTCAGTCTTACAGGTGAGTATACCACAGATGATATCTGTAAGGGAATAAATTATAGTACGAAACCGTGAGAGCTCAGGTCAGAACTTCCGTTCAGCAGAGAGATGACGGCTCGACTTTTGGTGTGTCCCCTTTAGAGGATCTTTTGTATTACAATAGCAATGACTATCAATTTTATTGTTTCATCAATTTGCTGAGGGCGAGCTTATATTTAAAAGCATTTGCAGAAAGTATTATACAGGGACTAGGCCATTGCTTCCGCAAAATCAGAAGTCCCGGGATAATACCCCAGATATCACTGAGCATAAAGACCTAGTATCTCAGAAAAAGGGACCTTTCAAACGAGATTTCAGGGGTTACCTATATATCCAAGTAGTGTTCCCCACGAAATAAGCAAGTTTGAATTTAAGTTTATATCCCGAAAAAGCTTACTAAATGTGTAAAAACCAATCGGCATATCATCAGTGAGACCGTTTAACGCTATTTAAACAATACAATTCTTTAGCATACTGTAACTGTCTACTGATGTACTATCATTTCCTCTTCTTTGACACAAAAACTCATTTTTGAATTTTATCATGTTTTTGACTTTTTCAAATTTTCTAATGTTTTTGGATTTTCTGAAATTTTTACTCCCCCTAAAATGCAAACACATTTTAGGAAATTTGAAAATAAACTATACAATAAAGTGACAACCGATATCGAATTGCTTCAATTCGCTATCCACTAGGCATAAACAATCAGAACTCCCCCTTTCACAAAACTATTTTCTCATTTTGATTTCAAAACACTCAAGTTTGTTTTAACCAAAATGATTTTTCCGGAAAATAAGTTTTGTAAAAATATTCCTACTTCGCACTTACCTACCTGGAAGCTCTGGCAATTCACACTTATCCTGTAAAAATTCAACTATTTTTAAGAGTCAATCACAAAAAACAATTATCAAGAAAGATGCCGATTCCTGATCCACGATTACAAACTTGGGATCTCCGGCAAAGTCAGATGTTCACGGGAAAAGAATTTCCACCCAAGTCTGACCAACCTTGGGTGTTTTTAGCTCTTTTAGCTCATGTTCAGTAGGGTTGTAAGTTGCCTTTTTAGTTGCATAAAAATATTTAACCCCTTTTACTTTCCCATCAAGCATTTTCCCAAAAATTTTCTTAACATTTCCATTAAAAACTTTCTCGATATCAAACTCATTCTTCTCAGAGTAAAATTGATCCGAGATCTCAACCTTACCAACTTTCTGTTTAATCTTCTCAAACTTCAGTGATGGAAATTCATCATCATTCACTGAAGATACAAAATTTACCTCTTTTACCTCACCTTGTGGCTCTTCTGGCTTTGTGGAACCAGAATCATCGCCGACTTTCTCTTCAAACTTCTTAACAACCCACACTTGGTTGTCTTTTGCTTTCTTTTTGTAAAAATTATTTTCAGAACATTCACCAACCTTATAAGTTGAATTTTCAAATATCTTGAATTTTTCAGTTGGTGGTTCAACATCAACAACTATTTCTTTCAGTTTTTCAGAAACTCCATGTTTAGTCTTAGCATTTTTCGGACAGTTCCATGCAATGTGACCAGCTTCATTGCATTTGAAACAGGTTCAAGTCTCTTTTGGATAAAACACTCCAGTTCCATTCCTTTTCTTCTCAGCAAGAAACTCCTGGTTTGATTGTCTCCAGAAAGGTTTCGTCTGTTCTTCTTCTGCACTTCCTCCTGAAACAAATTCTGTTTTTGTTTTAGAATTTTTCTCATTTTTATAATTTTTAGGTGGAATAAATCCTAAACCTTTCTTTTTGTAGCTACCATTATGGTTCTGTTTCTTTTGAAAACCAGAACCAGAATTGTAACCCTTTTTCTTGTTTAATCGTTGTTGAACTCTTGAAGTGTATTTTTTAGGTTTTCCAGTAAGATTTAAATCTTTTATTTCAGAAATCTTAATTTCTGTCATTTTGAAAACCTTTTTGATCATTTCAAATCTAACACTTCTTATTGGAAACTCTTTGTCAAAATATAATTTGTCAGAATCATTTAAAGTGTATGCTACTTCAAATGTTTCATCATCCAAATTAGATTTTGATAACAAAAACTCTTTACTGTACTCCCTTTTGACCGACGACTTTGAACTGTTGACCGACGAACTCGAACTTTTAACGAACGAATTTGAACGTCCAGACTCGGACTTAGACTCAGACTCCTCATCAGTATCCAACACCTGATCGACCACCTTTTTAATTAACTCAGACTCATGATCAGTGTCAGACGATGTGAAAGTAACGTCAATGTTTTCTGGTAAATCATCAGTTGTATCGGTTTTTAACTTTATATTGACTGCTTTTTCGACTTGCTCCTCATTTGGTTTTCTGGGAGAATAACCTTCCCAGATCGGAGGCGGACACTTGTTATAGCTAACACTCGGTTTCTTACCAGTATCCTTCTTCTTTGTCTTCTCATCTTGAAAAACTTCCATACCTGCAACAGTCGGATAAATTCTATCAATAAGATAATCAGAACTAGAATAACTCTGCAATAATCGTCTGATTCTCTCATTTTCAATCTTTTCAGTTTCCAACTCTTGCTTCCACTTAGCACTTTCTTCGATGTAGAAGTTTATAGCTTTCTGTTTTGTCATCATCACAGCATTCATCATCGTTAGTGCTTGTTCTCTTTCAGAATTTGTCTTCTGAAGACCGGTTACAGTTTTGTTCAAGACATCATAAGATTCTTTCACATAGTTGAGATTGAACAATAACTGTTCCTTCATCTTCTCAAACTCTGCTAGCTTCTCTTCTTTTGCTGCACATTCCTTGCATGGTTCCAAACACTTCAAGCAAGGCTTGACGACTTCCACAATCTTTTCTACTTCTATGATTTTTTCAACTTCTACAACTTTCTCAGCTTCAGTCACCTTTTCTGCTTCAATAATCTTCTGAGCAACACTTTCAGTCTTCATTTGATTTTGTTCTTTTGCAGCACGTCTCTCCTTCAGCTTCTCCAGGCGATCTGCAAAATAAAAATGAAAACTTTCAGGAGAAAGATGAGATTTTGCAACATTAATAAGTTTTTCTTCTTCATCATCACTACTGTCATCTGTTTGCGACTGATCAAACTCTACAGATTTTTCAGAATTATCATCCGAAGAACTAGAATCAATAGGTGTTTGATCAAAAACAATTTCCTTTTCTGAACTTTCATCACTTTGTGAACTTTCATCTGAGCTCTGTGAGCTTTCTTCAGATGCAACAGACTCTTTCTCCACATTCTTCACAGTTTCACCAATAGACTTCATCCATGTGGTAAACATATCTGGTTCCTTCACAATCTTAGCAATGAATGCTTTAAATTCTCCTTTTTCATCCACAAACATATCCTAGCTAAAACCTTCAGGTAGCTTTTCATCATCTTGAAAATGCCAGTTAAAATTCTCTTGATTCCCCAGACATGCTCTTTTTGAATCCTCTGTCACCTTTCTACCATGAGCCACTTGTGGTTCTTGTAGTTGTTGTTGACCAACCTGTTGATATATGGCTTTCCGGTAGTAGTCATCTTTTCCGAATGGATTCTTCACGTCACTTGCTTCTCTATTCTTGCATTCCCTCTTGAAATGACCTTTCTCCCTGCATCGAAAACAAGTAACTTTAGATTTATCAAAACCCAAAGTAGAAACGTGTGCATCAAGAAAGTCATTTCTTCCAGTAATCAGCTTAAATTTTTCAGCTCTTCTCAGAACGCTAGCTAGACACCATTTAATGTCCATGAGCTCCATCTCTTCAGCGTCTATCTGATCGTAATCCTCCTTTGTGAGCATAGGATTCCCGATCCGCCCTGCAACCAAACCTTCATAAGAAAGTAACACAGAACCAAGTAAAGCCATGTGATCTTTCGCAATCTCTTCAGAAAAACTTTGACCATCTGGAAGATTCAAGGCAATATTGCATTGTATCACATAACCACTTCCACTTTTAGTACTTTGAGAACTGAAACTTGAAATTGGGCTCTTTGGATTAACACTCGGGTATGAAGAGAAACCACTACTGCTTTTAGGACTTTGATCAACATTTTCAGTAGAATCTCCAGCACTAAATGCAGTTTGTATCTTTGGGCTTCTTTCAACTTCTGGAACACTGCCTTTGTAGTACATTTTTACATCCTGTTGACCACTTGGACTGTTCATCCTCGCAATCTTCTGCTGTTCCAAATCTTGACCCTCAATCTTCTCGATAAACTGAGAAATCGTTAACCCATCATAAACCCCAGTGTTTTTCAAGATCATCAAGTAAGTACCCCATTCCTTTTGCGGTAACGCATCAGCCAACTTGTCTACCCACTCTTCACGATCCTTTTTTATACTAAGCATCGACATGGATTGCACCAAGTGGCAGTATCTTTCAATTAGCTTCTTTGTATCTTCCCCAGGAAAACTTGTAAACAGATCAAATTCTTTCTTGAGCAGTGCTTTCTTGCTCTTGATCATATTCTCACTACCCTCAAACTTGACTCTAAGAGCATCCCAAATTGATTTTGAAGTCTTGTCATGTTGAAGTAACACAAAAATGTCTTCTTTGATAGCTTGTTGAAGTAGACTAATCATCATCTTTTCAGCTCTGTACATATTACGTTCTTCATCACTAAACTCAGATATTGCTTTATCAACTTTCAGATCAGTCTGTGGTAAAACATATTTTTTTAGAATACACTCCCAAGATCTGAGATGGTTAGCTTGAACCCAGTTTTCGAATCTGTCTTTCCATCCGTAGTATTCTTCTATGCTCATCAGTTTCAGGGGGTTTTTGTAACGTTCCGGTCTCGTTTTCCAAATTCATGTTCTGAGCTATGGAAGCCGGAGTAGTCGGAGTAGCAAACGCGTTGTAGAAATCTTCACTCATGTTTCAAATTCAAAGCTTCACAAATACAAAGTTTCTTGTTTCAAAAACTACTGATCTCTAATGAGCTGTATCACCTTGTAAAATACCTGACAACAAACACACAAACAACAATCAGTTTAAAGACTTATCAATTAACAAAATAGGACTGATACTCGAACTGGTGAATATTCTGTGCGGACTGAAGATTGACAGACTGTGCGGACTGCTATGACCCGGATCAAATTCAAAACGACCTTTTCCAATGACCTGGTTCACAAAGACACGACCTGGACTGTTTCAAGTGATTTGACTGGATTGCTTTGACCTGTATGACTTTGATGTGACGATTCTTGACTTTCAATCCATTCAAACGGACATATCTCATGTACACACTAATCAATTCCGACAATAATCAAAAACTTCACATGCACACTGAGCTGTCTGACAACAATTAAAGATGACACAATCTAATTGGACCTTTAACAAAATAATAGAAATGAGAGTTCTTGGGCCGATGAAAATATCACATGGGCTGACAACACCAATAACTATTCTCAAAATTGATTGGGCCGCAATGTAAATTCAATCCCAAGTCACATGCAACAACATATACTAGCCGACAACAATTAAAACCAAAATAATTCCATTGGACCAAAACAAAAATTACGTGAACACATTAATCCATTCTGATTTATCAAGAGTGGCCGACACCTTTTATGCAAATAATCAGATGTGAGGTTTTCAATGTAACACAATTAATACTATTGGACCTCTAATATATTCTCACATCAATTGAGCATTGTGCAAACTTTTCACATGTAGCTTTGATAATAATGAACCGATAAAAACAATTAAAGTCAATGACTTTAATTCACATGCAAACCTTTCATGTATGTCCAACAATTTTACACACTGACAAATGACCAACCAACCGATATCACATGCAATCTGACTTCCCACTTACTGACACTTCGTAAAATGTTATACACAACTCGATGCACTTTTCAAACGGTTCACACTTTTCAAACGGGAATCATGTTTCAAACGGTCATGTCATGTTTCAAACGGACATGCCCAATTTTAAACAGAATGTGGCAGTTTCAAACGGTCAGGTGTAGATTTCAAACGGTCAGGTGCAGATTTCAAACGGTCAGGCGAAGATTTCAAACGGTCAGGCAGTTTTCAAACGGAAAGGTGCTGGGCTCGTTCAAACGGACACCAGTTTTCAAGCCATTTTTACCACTTTTACTTCGGATTTTGAACTAATATTCTCAAAGGTTTGTTAAAACACAATTACGCACACATTGTGAAAGTTTTAGCCGATTTTAACCGTGAAAAATTGTTAAATTTTGAAAGAAGGTGTAGAAAATCAGAATTAAAGGCTGAATTGGTATGAACTCTTCCTCCTGTGCTCTGATACCACTTGTAGGATCGTTTTCTAACCAGAACGAGTCGTTAAGAAGAGTTTATCTCAACACGAAAGGCGGAAACAGACGTGTAGAGTGCAATTCAGCTAGATTTACTCATTAAACTGTTGTATGATTGATTATAAGACGTTTTACAACCTGACAACACTTCGGCAGCACTTCGTTGCACAAGCCGGAAAATTTCTGAAAGTTACAAATGATGACAGTTTGAAGGATATATATAGGACAAGACCCTGTCCGTTTGAAGGTGACATGCACCCTTCAAACAGTCACCTCTCAAACGGTTACAACCTCAAACGGACATCTCTTCAAACGATAGGCTTCAAACGGTCAAACATCTAATTCTTGTTTCATGTGCATTTGATGTTTTCACGTGTATTCCATGTGATGATGCACATAATGATGTCATCTATGTGATGTCATCATCAATAATGATGACCTCATGCTTGTTCAAAACCGCAACGAACCCGAGACTCGATAAAAGACGAAGTCGACAGATGTATGCACCAACATAAATTCTGAATAATCTACAGAATATATAAGGTATCATAAAGCCCAATTATAAAACAATTTATTATGGTTCTTATAGTCTTAACATAAAATTTTGCCACTAACTCTCATATTAATTATTTGTTGATTTATGGTAAGGAAACACATAGAACTAGAGTCAACCGGTCATGTGTTGGTTTGAATATTACCATTAGCAGACTTAAATATCATAAATATCATAAATATCTTACTACTTATGTTAGCCAGCTGTTCCATTGAATTATGGATAGTCTCGATGCTCATGCCTAGTTTAATGGCATAAACCTGCAGTGAGACTTTCCTTTGAAGAAACTTATAGCTGGAAGTAGTAGTTGTACACTATCTCTGAATCTTAAAAGTATCCTCCTTTCAGGTTTAGTGGCGGTGAGATGAACAACATCTAATTTTCCAGTTTCATCCATTCCCTTTCCTGTATATATGCTGCTAATCAACACACTCATTTTCCTTTGGTACTCTTGAGTGTTATAGTTGATTCTTAAGGAAACTTATGGTATTATTGGAAAAGTTATATGTAATGCACCGGAAAAGTGTACGGATTTCCATGTGTAACCTTTAAATTATGGGTCATGGTATTGTACATCATGATGTATTCAACATATGCCACAAACTTTATAGTAAGAATCTAGAGTAACGCATGCGTCTTAGGAGTTATTTTGATTCTTCCAAAGAAAACAAATTAGTCTTAGGAAATTTAGAATCTAGAATAGCTCACATGACAGCAATAATTAAGTGAGTTCTTGATTATCATAAGAGATATAATGTTTGACTTATCCCACTAGTCATGCTCCAGTTTCTTCTGTAATACTTTTATCAGAAAAGAGCAGTAGGATTGTCATATCTTAAGAGACAATCAACAATCCAATAAGTGCAAATTTTGTAGAAACTCTTTAGTAAGCAAAACATTTTAGGTTTTGAAATTAGAGTGGATGAAATAGATGGGATACAAACTTAAGAAGAAGCTTAGAGTGATTTACATTATGGGGTAATCAAGTAAGACGGACACAAATTATTATATTGAAGATATAGTCTACTATAACACCAAAATAACAGACTAACTTAAGGTTCTACCTGAATTTTGGCTTCGCTTTGGCTTTGACCAAAATTCAGACACATTATGAAAATACATAAATAACAGATTGTCTTGATGTTCTACATAAATTTGGCTTCGCTTTGGCTTTGACCAAAATTTATGCATTATGAACATACATAACAGACTGACTTATTGTTCTACATGAACTTTGGCTTCGCTTTGGCTTTGACCAAAATTCATGTATTATGAACATACGAAATAAAAACCAACTTAAAGTTCTGCCTGAGCTTTGGCTTTGCTTTGGCTTTGACCAAATTTCAGGCATAATGAACGATATAAATAATAGACTGTCTTTAGTGTTCTACATGTACTCTGGCTTCGCTTTGGCTTTGACCAAAATTCATATATTATGAACACACATAAATATAGACTGTCTCAATGTTCTACATGAACTTTGGCTTCGCTTTGGTTTTGACCAAAATTCATGTATCATGATGAACGTACTTAAATAATAAGGTAAAACACATAAATATAACATAACACCTTTGGGCCAGAAATGAAATATTTATGTACATTATGCTAATACTTTATTAGGGTAAATTACACTTTTCGTCCTTTATGTTTGTATCGGTTTGCAGTGGATAACATTTAACTTCAATAATTACAGCCACAGTCCTTTATTTGAAAAACTCATTACACCTTTCGTTCTTAGTACTAACCAGGTTAAAATTTTGAGTTAAATCTAGTCACATGAGGGTATTATGGTCATTTCATGTTTTTATTTAAATGTTATTAATAAATAAAACTAAAAAAATAACATATATACTTACTACAGCATATTTAATCCCCTTTAAACACTTCTCTTCCCCTTCACACACCCTTTCTCTCTGATAACACCAACCACTCAACCACCGCCTAAGTCCACCACCGCCCCCGCCACCGCCTGTAACATCACCACCACCATCATCGGAGCTACACGACCACCACCAGCGTCGCCGTTGGCATTTGGTTCAAGGTCTCATCCACAATCGGATCCCTAGATTTTCTGGATCTACAAACACCGCCAACACCGCCTGTGACATCATCACCACCATCATCAGTTTAGGCTAAACCTGTGATGTGTGTGACGATTTTAGGCCAAACTTGACATAACCCAGGTGAGAAGAACTCAGTATAAAAAGAGAGGGAACCATCTCAATTTCAAACTCTATCTCTCATCGATCTTTTACTCTATCTCATCAACCCTTTCTTGTGCTTCAATCTAAAGTTGTCTTGGGTCCTCTTTACCCTTGTGGTTTTACTCCATTTTTATTTCTACGATTTCCTTCGACGGTTTCAATTACAGTTTTACTCACTCTGTGACGATGGCGGCGGATAAGCTTAGGGATTTAAGTCAGCCGATTGATGTTGGTGTTCTTGATGTTACTGTTGCTGCTTTTTATGGCACTGGATCTAAAGACGAGGTTTGTTCATTTGTTTCAATTCATTATCTGTTTATCCCCTCTTGTAACAAATCTACAAGAAACTGATGTTGCCGTTGTGGTGGTCTGAGAGAGAGAGATGGGGAGAGAGAGAGAGCTGAGAGAAAGATTTAGGGATTTTATGTGTTATATATAATTTTTTAATTTTTCAAACAAATGAGTAAAATTACCGATCTACCCTCTTGTGCAAGTCACATTACCAGACTTAACTCAAAATTTTAACATGGTTAGTGCTAAAGGACGAAAAGTGTAATGAGTTTTTCAAATAAAGGATTGTGACTGTAATTATTGAAGTTAAAGGTTATCCACTGTAATTCGATATAAACATAAAGGACGAAAAGTGTCATTTACCCAATTTATTATGTGTATCATCAAACAATTAGTTGTTGGGTTCATTATCCAACAATACACATAATAACATAAAATGACATAAATTAAAGTTGGGCCATTCGCAAGTTATGGTCATACGAAACCAAATAAAATAAGGCTTCCAAAAGTTAACACAAGGCATGCAAATTCGTATGTCAAATAGGTTTCAAGACATAAGTAAAAAAGATTAATTTCGCTTAGTGTTAGGAACCCAAAACATAATAGAATCCCATATAGTCAAATATGGTAACCATAAGGATTTTGACATAATTTATCTCAATAGATTTAAATCAAATATAGAGATTTGCATAAATACAAATCCAAACATTAATTGTATCCTTTAGATGGTTATAATAAAAAGTCTAATGTGGATATACCAACAGATGTGGCAATCAATTATCCACCTCTTCAAACATAATACAGTAGGAAACGAATTCCTTTCTTTAATACATATCAAATTAATATCAAAAGGAATTAATTAAACCATAATCCAATAAACTGTTCGATGGCATTTTAATATTTTCAAAGAATGATAAGCCTTTTGAATATTTGACTAATATTAAATGACATACTGATACTGATCAAACGTTAGTTCAACTTTACAATCTTGATTATGAATTATGAATAACCAAAATTATCTAAAACAATTCATCAAAATTTAATTTGTATAAAATGATTTGCTTTATCTCATTTCGATATAAATTATTAAAACAAAGAAACAAATCAATTTTATATATAATATCCATCAAACGGATTGATCGAACTCAAAGGAATAAATCGATTCATATGATTGAATTTTGATATAATCAACATTGCTCTGATACCACATGTTGATTATATCTAAAAACATGGGTAAAAATAAAGAACCCTAATCATGTTTCTTCAATCGTAGCGTAAATATAGATGCCAAGTTAGAGATACTTAGTTGTAGGGATGATTATCTTTGAGGATAAAAATGAGGTCTTGATTCCCGTTATGGTACCTTGTGTTGATGGATCACACTAGAGAAAATTCTTAATATTGGTGTTCTTCATCAACTTGTTCATCTTTTATGATCAATATATATTAACATCAAAATGAATGATGATCATGAATAGTGATCAGTTATGAAAACTCTTTACATTCTCTATTAAAGGTACCTAAAGGGAAATCATAATTGCCCCTTAACTAATCAATAATTACAATTACTACCATCAAGTAATTGTCGGGGACTAGTTATATCATATTGGTAATGTTACCAAATGATCCGTAAGGCCACATCAACGGGTTATTTCTAACACGCCAATCAACCCACTAGGAGCGGTGTTTCACACTCCATATATGTCCAGTCAGCATGAACATCAACCCATCACACCATGTTTAAGATTATATAATCGGCTTGATTAATTCAACATATAAATATAAGTTTATTGACAAAATTAGAATAAAAAGGTATTATTAACGAATCGTTGGTCTATTAGGAGATCTAAAAGTTATAAAAATGTTCTCCAACAAATCCCCTTTTATCTATACACAGAGTTGAGATCCTGTACAAACAGTCGTAACTATACAAACACTAAGAACAAATCTAAATCATCCAAATATTAAATCAAGGTTGGTATTGATTACAATTAAAACTCTTACACTTAATTATTAGTACTAATAAGACCAAGGGTAATTTAGTAAAAGTGCTATTTTGGAGAAGTTAATTGAAAAATTAAAACCCCACTAAACCTGCGAACTTCCCGGTTGTCCCACATTATATATATATATATATATATATATTGATTTCGAGTGATGATGAATAGTAACTTTATTTTTATAATAATATATAGCTTTTTATTATTTTATTATTTAATAGATTATAATAGTTTATTATTATATTTACTTTTAATAACATATTTTCCTTTTTTAAACATGTATTTCCTTTACCTTTTTTAATAATTTTCTTTTTCTTTTTTTAAATATATTAATTTATCAATTAATTTGATATTTTTTTAATAAGTTACGTTTATAACTTTTTTTCTAAAAACTTAAGTACGTAGTTGTGTTTGATTTCTTTACATGACATTCCGTTACAAGTTTTGTTAAAACGAGGTTATACCCAAAATAAAGTATTTATTTGCTATCATAAAACGGTACGATGATAAACTAAATCGTTCTAATAGTTTGACTTTCTAAACAACATGCTTTATTTTCAAATCACGTTTGTTTTACATTATCATTTGCTCGGTTTTGCCGCAACGCGTGATATAAAAAAAACTAGTTAAACATGAATAACCGTCATCTCTTGTTTAATAAACCCAACAACTTATGCAACACATTATATCTTCATCGACGTATGTGATGCTATTATATAAACATCAGAAGTAGAGACTCAAACTAGGGATGAGATCGGTATCATACCGGTACTGATATCGAAGATACCGATACCGAAATTGAGGAAAAATGGATACCGAATACCGTACCACACATATCGGTTTGGTACCGGTATGGTACCGATATCGGTACTGGTTTTTTTGGTACTTTACCGCATTGGTACCGGTTTGGTGTTTTTCATTCTTTTACCCAGTGTTGTAAAAGTCAGATTCCCAGGTCTTGTACTCGACGAGTAGTCAGTCCTCGGAACCCCTCCGAGGCGATTTTCTCCTAGGGGGACTCAATTAGTCGTCGATGGTCAAACTCCGACAACATCAGAGAGTAGTCGGTTTAGTCGGGACTAGTCGGGTGTCACACCCCAACCGATGGCGGAAACATCAGGGTGAGACGAACAAATTGCTCAAAACTTCATAATGCTATGTGACAATATAGATTATATTCAAATTTCATAAAATTGCTAAAAATGTCATACAAGAATCAAATAAGACAACATTCTTCAAACATACATTGACAAAATAGATTAATCTAAATGTGTTTCTAAGTCCACCTAAATCTTGTTTCTTCACTTAGAATCGTCTTGTCTATCGAACCTGCGACATGTATTAAAATATGATCAACAAAAAGTTGGCGAGTATACATGTTTGATACATAGCATAAAAATAGTTTTAAAATAGTCTAACGGCTCGTATCTAACATGAATCACAATATGCAAGTTACTAGTATGTTGAAACAGTGTCAAGTATATGTTCAAACTCAAGAATCCAATGAGTTAAAATAGCATATCCCAAAGAATAACGGGATGTAATAGGTTTATCTTAACAATACCCCAAGACTCGTGGGCGGTGCATTACTCCTATAGCGCTATAATTGTTAAGGTAGGCTTGTACGAAGTTAATGAGCATATAGACATGAAAAGTTTACATAACATACGAGATTAACAAGCATCATATAGTCTCATGTTCAAATATGGATAGTGAGTGATTCAAATAGTTTGAAGTGTTCGTGTTTTTAAATAGAATACATGTTGCACCCAAAAGTTTTTAAAAATAAAAATGGGTTCGAGTATACTCACAAAATTGCATGTGCTTTCCGATTATCCAACGCGACGAAGTTGTTGAGACTAGAAAGTTGAATATGTTCGATTTGGAGTTTTAAGAGATGGTTACATTCGGTCTAAGGATTTGGAGTTTAAAGTACATGAAAAATAGACATATGTGAAAATAATCATCTTGTACACATAACACTTGTTCTTGACACTATTGAAACTCAAAAGAGTTTGTGTGTTTTCATGGATTCAAAGGTCCATTAGAATCGTAACAAGTGCATGGTCAAAGATGATGTAACTTACACTTGATAAATAACCAATAAGTTATCATCAAGGTCTAGTTACTTGGTAATTATAGATTATATAGATAACATATGATTATTATATAGAGATTACAAAGTCCTATAGGTCAAGCATGAGGTAGGAGATTAAAGTCTCCATTTAGGTACCTCTTTGTGTCATATAATTCATACATGAGGTAGGAAGAATCAAGTCTTCCATTTAGGTACCTCTATTGTTCACCACTACACTTGTTGTTATAAACAACAAGGAGGGTCATGAACTTACAAATAAGAAAGGAAAATGGACAACTAATATATGGAAAAACATCAAGTAGTGAGTGGATTCTTATGAAGGATAGCCCAAGCTAATCCTACAATCACACATACATCAAGCTTCAAGCTTGAACACTACTTGTGGGTAAAACCCTAACTAAAACAAAATGTTTTTGAGGTTTTATGTCACGGCCCCCGACCCGGTTTGACCCGTTTCAGGAGCCGCGGGACAGAAATCCCGTGGTATTTATTTAATTGAGTTTTAACAGCGGAAGTTTATCATCAGGATCTTTTTAAAGCTAAACATTTTCCCGATTATTTTATTTCACACTCGGGATAAAACCCCGGTAATTTACAATCGTATGATTTCATGGAGAAATCTTTTATTCTTCAAAACATATTTCTTTATTTTATAATGAGCCACTTTCTTAAGCTTGCAGTGCTCTACAGCACCTTTCCTGAATCACAACAGATCACCTGAAACATGTTTGAAAAGGTTTTGTCAGCGGGAAATACTGAGTGAATCATTCTATTTACTAAAACAACTTGTTTGTTATAAATTACAGTATTAAGGGAGATTACAATGTTTCAGATATCAACCAACTACCCACAGTATTTGTCACTCGACCGGATCTGTGACTATGGTCATATCACCATTGGCCACCCGTTTGTCCAATGGCAAAGATTATCAAGTAATGTATACAAAACCCCACATACTGGTTGTAATTTGGTGATTACATAAACTTAATCCCTGTAATTATAACTTTGAAAATAAACATGCTTTTAAAAGTAATTTGATAAAAAGAGAATGACTCACATTGCAGATTGGACAGAGTCTAGTCTATGGATTAGCCTTGTTAACCTAATTTAAATAACAATGCACACAAAACTGGGTTAGTAATCAATACAGCATTTACGATAACTCACGAGATCAAACCCTCACAACGAATGACAAAGTGCGATACTTAAACATCCATCGAATTAACGACGAATGACAAAGCATAACCCTAATGTGGGCAGCACTTAAACATCCATTGGATATATTGATCGATCGGACAATGAATCGTAATAGCGATCGAGTTATTACCCTATTTTGCGGCAGCAATTAGTGAATCGTGTGTGTTTTGGGGACTGTTTCTACTATAACTCGGAGTATAATTTGAATTTGATTGTCGAACGAACGCACAATTGCATGAAACAGACTGCTCTATTTATACTTGAATTTGTCATCTCCCGCGTGTCGCGACAAAGGACACACTCGTCCTTGTCGCTTGTCGCCTGGAGTGTCAAAGTAGACTAGGCCTGCTTCGTCACCTATCTAGCCCTGATGAGTCGACGTTGCATGAAATTTCATTTTTGACAGCATTTTATGTAGATAATTATAACTAGGGTTTACCCCCCTGAGTTTTAGGGGCCCTAATCCTGATTCCAAATGTTCTGAAAATTTTAGGGTTTATGCAGAATCACTTGGGTTTCTTAATTAGGGTTTCCTATTGGACAAATTAATTTAATAAATATGACTTTTGATGAGAGTTGTTACATTCTCCCTACCTTAATAAAATCTCGTCCTCGAGATTTACTGGAATAATTGAGGATACTTTCGCTTCATTTCTGATTCCAGCTCCCAAGTGTATTCAGCTCCTCTCTTTGAATCCCACTTTACTTTAACTAGCACTAGTCGTTTGTGCTTGAGAAACTTCACTTTTCTATCTTCTATCTGAAGAGGTTTCTCAACAAATTTTAATTTTTCGTTTACCTTTATGTCTTGAAAAGGTACTACCAGAGATTCGTCTGCTAGACATTTCTTGAGATTGGATATATGAAATACATCATGTACTCCAGATAACTCTTCTGGTAATTGTAAACGATACGCAACTGGTCCTATACGTTGGATTACTGGAAATGGTCCTACGTATCTTGGACTTAGCTTTCCTTTCTTACCAAATCTAACTACTCCTTTCCAAGGAGAAACTTTCAACAGTACTCTGTCTCCAACTTGGAATTCTAACGGCTTACATCTATTGTCTGCATAACTTTTCTGGCGATCTCGAGCCGTCTTCAGTCTTTCCTTGATTTGTGTAATTTTGTCAGTCGTCTCTTGCACAATCTCTGGACCTGACAATTAACTTTCTCCTATTTCTGCCCAACAAACTGGAGTTCTGCACTTTCTTCCATATAGTGCTTCGAATGGGGCAGTTTCAATACTTGAATGATAACTATTGTTATAGGAGAATTCAATTAATGGTAAGTGATCATCCCAGTTTCCACCAAAATCTATCACACATGCTCGGAGCATGTCTTCTAGAGTTTGGATTGTCCTTTCACTTTGCTCGTCTGTTTGGGGATGATATGCAGTGCTTAAGTTTAGTCGAGTTCCCATTGCTTTCTGGAAACTTGTCCAAAAATGAGAAGTGAACCGACTATCTCTATCTGATACAATGGAAAGTGGAACTCCATGTAAAGATACTACTTCGTCTACGTACAATTTGGCTAACCTTTCCATACTAAAGGTTTCCTTCATGGGTAGAAAATGAGCTGATTTGGTTAATCGATCTACAATTACCCAAATCGCATCATTACCTTTTCTGGTTTTGGGTAACTTAGTAACAAAATCCATTGTTATGAGTTCCCATTTCCATACTGGCATTTCTAGTTGTTGTAGTAGACCTGAAGGTTTCTGATGTTCTGCCTTAACTTGTGAACAAGTAAGACATTTAGAAACATATTTAGCTATATCCTTCTTCATACCTATCCACCAGAAATTATTTCTTAAATCTTGGTACATCTTATTATTTCCAGGGTGTATGGTATACCTAGATTTATGAGCTTCCTCTAAGATCTTATTTCTTAATTCTCCCTGCTTTGGTACCCAAATCCTTTTCTTATGGAATCTCCAAATTCCATCATCTCCCTGTTCTAATTCTTTTATTCGTCCTTTCATTCCTTCAGCAACATCCTCTATTGCTGTTTCCTGAACACTCTTTATTTGTTCCATTAAATCTATCTGTAGATTTAATCTAAGAGCACGAACCCGTTGTTGTCTCTCATGGTACTTACGACTTAAGGCATCTGCAACTACATTTGCCTTTCCTTCGTGATATTGAATATCACAATCGTAATCACTTAAAATTTCCATCCATCTCCTTTGCCTCATGTTTAACTCTTTTTGCCCAAAAATATATTTTAAACTTTTGTGGTCTGTATAGACAGTAAATTTACCTCCGTAAAGATAATGTCTCCAAATCTTAAGGGCAAAAATTACGGCTCCTAACTCTAAATCATGAGTCGTATAATTTTCTTCGTGCTTTTTCAATTGTCTTGAAGCATACGCAATTACCTTTTTGCGTTGCATTAGCACACATCCTAATCCTAATTTTGAAGCATCACAGTATACTTCAAAATCTTCAGTCCCTTCTAGTAAAGCTAAGATTGGAGCATTGGTTAATTTCTGTTTCAAGATTTTAAAAGCTTCTTCTTGTTTAGGTCCCCATTCAAACTTAACTGCTTTACAGGTTAGCTTAGTTAATGGTACAGCTATTTTGGAAAAATCCTTAATAAACCGTCTATAATATCCAGCTAGACCTATAAAACTTCTAATTTCCATTGCGGTTTACGAAACCTTCCAATTGGTAATTGCCTCTATCTTAGCAGGATCTACATGAATACCTTCATGATTCACCATGTGTCCTAAGAATTGCACTTCCTTTAGCCAAAATTCACACTTCGAGAATTTGGCATAAAACTTTTCTTTTCTTAACAAAGTTAAGAGTGCATGCAAGTGCTCCCAATGTTCTGTCTGACTTTTGGAATAAATAAGTATATCATCTATAAAAACAATTACAAATTTATCCAAATACGGTTTACAGATTCTATTCATCATGTCCATGAATGCTGCAGGTGCATTCGTTAATCCAAAAGGCATGACTGTAAACTCGTAATGACCATACCTAGTTCTGAAAGCAGTTTTAGGTATGTCTTCTTCTTGTACCTTCAATTGATGATATCCGGAGCGTAAGTCAATCTTAGAGAAATATCTAGCTCCTTGGAGTTGATCAAACAGATCATCAATCCTAGGTAATGGGTATCGATTCTTAATTGTAACCTTATTCAATTCCCTATAATCAATACTCATTCTCATTGAACCATCCTTTTTCTTTACAAACAACACTGGCGCTCCCCAAGTAAATGAGCTAGGTTGTATGAATGCTTTACTTAGTAATTCATCTAATTGCTTTTTTAGTTCTAACATTTCGGTAGGAGCTAACCGATAAGGTGCCTTGGCTATCGGTGTAATTCCAGGAATTAGATGAATCCTGAATTCTACTTCCCTATCTGGTGGTAACCCTGGTAACTCTTCTGGAAATATATCTGGGTATTCTGAGACTACAGGAATTTCCTTAAGTTCTTTACTCTTAGTACTAATGATTACTGAAATCATATATACTATTCCTTGTTTTCGTTCATAACTAGCAACTTTCATTACTGATATGAACTTCATGGGTTTATGTGGTTTATTTCCTGTAATCGTGATTATTTCTCCAGTAGGTGCCTGAATTTCTACGGAATTCTTATCACAAATAATTCGAGCATGGTTGGCTATTAACCAATCCATTCCTAACACAACATCAAATTCAGCTAATTTCATAGGTAACAGATTTGCAACAAATTTATGACCTGAAAGTTCTATTTCTACTTTTTGCAAAACCTGACCTATTTTAACTGAATTCCCATCTGCGGTTTCGACTGTAAAAATCTGCCTAATGTTGGTTAAAGGTAACCTAAGAGCTTGACAGAATAAAGTATTTATAAAACTTTGGTTTGCACCAGAGTCAAATAATACTTTTGCATATACGTTGTGAACTAAGAACGTACCAGCTATCACATCTGGAATAAGTTCTGCTTCTTGAGTGGTTAGCTGGAATGCTCTGACATTCTTCTTAGTAGCTCCTTCGGTTGCCTTGGTTTTGTTGTCTGCTGGTTTGGCCAATTTAGGACATTCTGTTTTGAAATGCCCAACTTCTCCACAGTTATAGCAGATTCTGGTTTTCCTTCTGCAGTCTTCTTCACGATGTCCTATGGCTTTGCAAAAGTTGCAAGTCACATTACATCTTCCATAATGTTTCTTGCGACAATTCTTGCAGAATGGCAAGTTTGAAGATTGACCTGTTCCTCTTCTTTTGAAATTGCTATTATTACCCACCCGAAATCCTTGGGTAATTTTCTGAGCCAGTTCTTTCTTCCTATTTTCATCTCTTGTGCGTACCAGTTCGTCAGTTAGAGTGTTAGCTAATTCTACAGCATCGTCAATAGTGCGAGGTCTCGCAGCTTTAACGATCTTGCGGATTTCGCTAATTAATCCCCAAATATAGCGAGAAATGAGTACCGGCTCTGGCGAAGCCAGCGTTGGTACCACTCTAGCATATTCGAAGAATGTCGAAGTATATCCTCGACAGTCCACATTAACCATCCGATGGTTTAGGAACTTATTTGCCATTTGATCTTTTTCATACTCGGGACAGAAATTTCTTTCTACAAGACTCTTAAATTCTTCCCAGTTCATGGCATAAGCCACAATCCTTCTTTTAGCTTGTAACACCGTGTTCCACCATTCTAACGCCCCTTCTTTAAAAAGATTAGACACATACATAACTTGGTCTTCCTCAGCACATTTGCTTATAGCAATTACTGCCTCAGTTTTCTCTAACCAACGTAATGCTGCAATAGCCCCTTCATTACCTGAAAACTCAGTTGGTTTACAGGCAAGGAATTCTTTGTAAGTGCAACCAGGTGTTGCAGCTTTCATTTTCTTGAAAATTGGGGCTTGCAGATCATTATTGTTATTAACATGATTTCCGCCTCCGTTTATACTATTACTAAAGTTGTCGCCTTGAGTACGTTTACTAGGAATGATTGATTGAGGTTTAACAGGTTTTTGAACAGCAGCAACGATTGCTGGAATAGCATTGGCTATTCCTTGTGCAACAATATCCTCTATATCTTGTCTATTTAACAATTGTTCTTCCTGAAATGGCTCAGATTGATTTACTTCATTTACTGGTTCATTATCAATGTTTGCCATCTGATAATTTATAGATAAATAATTAGTATAAATGAAATAATCCAATATCACAATTAATTGCACATAATCACGTAAACGAATATACAAACAAAATTGTAAATTTTTCTAAAATTTCATTTGTTTTATAATTTATATCATGCCTCTATTTACAACCGTTTTATTATTCATTTTACACATACTGATTTTACTATTACTATTACACAAATACAAACTCACTACCCACTTCTTTTTCATCACTTGTTTTCCTAAAAACGAAGCTCCCTTTCATCATATTTCCAAGCAATTTGTCACCTATCTCCCGGATTCTATTTCCCGCATCCATTAACTCTTCACCAAAATGGCGAAGTTCAGCCATATTCTCGTTACTCATCGGTGGATTCGGTAGGGGTTCTGGATCGAATTGCGGAAGAAAGGAATAAGGACTGTTAATAATGTTTTGAAATTGCCAGTCATTTGTCCACCATTCGTCCATTCCCAGAGGTTGAGGATGGACTATAGGTTCTGGGATGGCTGGTTCTAGGTTTATAGGGATTTGGGTTTCAATAGGACGAGTAAAAACATTTGTATTGACAGGCTGAATAGTATCACAGCTTGCCAATATAAAATCTATTTCCTCCTGAAATGTCATTTCCTGGTTTCGTTTAGAGCTTTCTCCAATTTCCATCTGAATTTGTCTAGTACCTTTTCCAACCTCCATTTCTATTTCCTTAGAATATTCCTCAAACTGTATTCCCATTTGTCTAGCATCTTCCCCTACTTCAATCTCCAATTCCTGCTGTTTTGAATTTTCCCCAGTTTCAATTTCTTTTCCTTTTGCTAAGGGATTGTTTATGTTAGGAAGTTTCTTAGCTGGCTTTTTCCTACGTATACGACTCCCCCATACGTATCTCCTTCTTTTCTTTGGTTTTGGCTTTTTCAAAGGTGGAGCGTTGAATTCTATAGGTTGTTCCACATCAGGAAAATACCCAGTAAATTCTTTTAGAGACTTCTATGTTGACAGGGTAAAGGTTGAGATTCTCTAAGGCTCCAGATAACTCATTCATACTGTTTATGTAAAAATAATAAGTTAAAATTTTATAACAATTTTCAAAAATAACCTTCACATATTATTGCATACCATATTTTTACAAAACAACTAAAATTTAAAACACACTTATGTTTTACTGTAATTTATTTATTTACTGGATGGATTTTCTAGTTTGTAGGTGATATGGTTTGCTAATCAATTATTTAGAGATCTGCATTTACTGCTACTGTAGCTAACATATAAAGATCTGCCCATTTTTCGTCTAACTTGTCTTCCCATGGTGATTTACTGATTAATTCCTGTGTTTCCTTTTTTAACTTTCTTTTCTCGGGCTCTCTTTATTTTCTCCTGACCTTTCCTAAGAATTAAACTTCTTTTATCAGGAGAAAGTGGTTTCTCGTATTGGGCTTTGCGAACAAATATTCCTTCTTCAGGAATTGCAGGGAGTTTTGGGGATTTGGTTCGAGATGAACTTCCTTTCTCGTTGACTGATCTATCTAATTTAAGATAGATGTTTGAAAGCTTTTGCTTACCCATACTGTAACTAACAAATAGTCAGTTAATAACACACATAATCACATAATAGTAATCAGGAAAAATTAAGTATTTCTAAATACTTAATTAGCTTAACTCAGTGGCTCTGATACCACCTTTTTCTGTCACGGCCCCCGACCCGGTTTGACCCGTTTCAGGAGCCGCGGGACAGAAATCCCGTGGTATTTATTTAATTGAGTTTTAACAGCGGAAGTTTATCATCAGGATCTTTTTAAAGCTAAACATTTTCCAGATTATTTTATTTCACACTCGGGATAAAACCCCGGTAATTTACAATCGTATGATTTCATGGAGAAATCTTTTATTCTACAAAACATATTTCTTTATTTTATAATGAGCCACTTTCTTAAGCTTGCAGTGCTCTACAGCACCTTTCCTGAATCACAACAGATCACCTGAAACATGTTTGAAAAGGTTTTGTCAGCGGGAAATACTGAGTGAATCATTCTATTTACTAAAACAACTTGTTTGTTATAAATTACAGTATTAAGGGAGATTACAATGTTTCAGATATCAACCAACTACCCACAGTATTTGTCACTCGACCGGATCTGTGACTATGGTCATATCACCATTGGCCACCCGTTTGTCCAATGGCAAAGATTATCAAGTAATGTATACAAAACCCCACATACTGGTTGTAATTTGGTGATTACATAAACTTAATCCCTGTAATTATAACTTTGAAAATAAACATGCTTTTAAAAGTAATTTAATAAAAAGAGAATGACTCACATTGCAGATTGGACAGAGTCTAGTCTATGGATTAGCCTTGTTAACCTAATTTAAATAACAATGCACACAAAACTGGGTTAGTAATCAATACAGCATTTACGATAACTCACGAGATCAAACCCTCACAACGAATGACAAAGTGCGATACTTAAACATCCATCGAATTAACGACGAATGACAAAGCATAACCCTAATGTGGGCAGCACTTAAACATCCATTGGATATATTGATCGATCGGACAATGAATCGTAATAGCGATCGAGTTATTACCCTGTTTTACGGCAGCAATTAGTGAATCGTGTGTGTTTTGGGGACTGTTTCTACTATAACTCGGAGTATAATTTGAATTTGATTGTCGAACGAACGCACAATTGCATGAAACAGACTGTTCTATTTATACTTGAATTTGTCATCTCCCGCGTGTCGCGAAGGACACACTGGTCCCTGTCGCGTGTCGCCTGGAGTGTCAAAGTAGACTAGGCCTGCTTCGTCACCTATCTGGCCCTGATGAGTCGACGTTGCATGAAATTTCATTTTTTACAGCATTTTATGTAGATAATTATAACTAGGGTTTACCCCCCCCCCCCCGAGTTTTAGGGGCCCTAATCCTGATTCCAAATGTTCTGAAAATTTTAGGGTTTATGCAGAATCACTTGGGTTTCTTAATTAGGGTTTCCTATTGGACAAATTAATTTAATAAATATGACTTTTGATGAGAGTTGTTACATTTTAACCTCTGATTTTACTTATCTCAGCCTTGTTTTTAAGCCCAACTAACCATTCAATTGATTATGAGCATAAGGACATGGGTTTGAGATGAGATAAACTCAAGTTTAACTAAGATTAACAAAGTTTAAGTGAAAACAGAAACTTCAGTCCACTTTGGAGCCTGATTGGTGACATTGCAGACCTTGGTTTTCCATGAAAAAACTGTGGAAATGTTCCTTAGGTCAATCCAAGAGTGTAGGAAAAAGAATCAAGATAAAAGACTAAGTATTGAGTGAGTTATGCTCACTTGAAGAACTTGTTGCAATTCTAATTAAGTTCCTGATTAACAGCTGATTATGGACTGATTTGAGAGAGTTTAGAATGATTTGCAAAATGGAAAATGTGAGGATTATGCTTGGGTTTTATAAGGGAGTGTTGGGGTAGGTTGTAGTTGTGTATTTAATGCAAGAAATGAGTTTAAAAATCAATTAAAACACAAAATCCCACTCAAAAACGCGTCTGATCACAATTCTGCGAAGTGGGCCATTCTCTTGGGTCGCGTAAGGTCGAGCTCATGTGGTTCGCGGGTCGCCACTCACCCCCAAGGTGGGTCAGGTTTGATTTTTGTCACAACAGCCCCCTACAGTTTCATGTTTACATGTTTTAAGCACGTTTTAAGGTGTTTTAGGCACAATAGGTCATATATAAGGGCATGTTATGTAAAAGAATCATAAACCATAAATAAAACAAGTACACACATGAATATTTGTCGAGATTTAGTGTCGAAATTGTGTAATTAACATATAAGTCACAAGTTTGCAAGTTTGACATATTTAGCACAAAGTATGAATAAAGTGTCGTACAAGTGATATTTTTGAACGTATGAACATATACGAAGTGTATATAACATAAATGTAACGAAAACACGACTTTCATTATGATTCAAGCCTCGGATTTTACATCGATTACAACAAAAGAACGATTACATGAATACAAAGTTTCCAAAATAGGGTTACAAGCTAGGGTTTCCAAATATAGAAAGTATGAAAACGCAGGGCATTACATCGGGCATAGTCGGTCAACCGCGTTTGTTGACTTTTCGGAGAGTAGGCAGTCTAATCGGGACTAGTCGGGCATAGTAGGTGTTGTACCATACAAGCCCCAGTTTAATGTTGCATAAAGGTTTTTCTTGCTTTCACTAATGTTGTGTCACTTTCCTCCTAGCTGAAACTATGTTCTTGTTTGAGGATGTTTATGGTGGCCGCTATTCTTCAGTACCTTTTCAAAGATCATGCCTTGTTTCTCAGGTGCACATCATCCGACCCAATATTAGCCTTTGTCTACCTATCCTGTAGGTCATGACTAATAGCTTCTTGTGCCGTTCATGTTCATGATTTGATACTTGCCACAAAGACACTTTCAAAAGGCAAGTCATACCAAGGATTAATTTATGTGTTAAACAAGTTACACTGTATGTACAAGCACTTGTGCCTCATATTTTATTTTGTGAAGACGTGTGACCATTGATGTGTGCAAAATGCAACATATAAATTACATCAATTGTGGCATAAAACTAACCCTTTTTTAGTACTAATGTTGGAAAAAGTGTGCTTTTGTCTTCCTTGTGTATTTTCAGGATTAAATGAGCTCAAATTAACAAAAGAAGCAAAAAGACAGCTAAATCTAACATAAATACAAGAAAAGGAACAAACGTGACATGCCCGACCCCACGACAGCATCTTCCCAAGCAAAACAAGAAAACAGAAGGCTGAACACGCCCCGTGCTCAGTGAAAACGGGGGCGTGCCCAAGTCCCAGCAGAAAAGACAAAGTTGTAGAAGCTTCTATCGCCCACCACAGGGCCGTGCTCAGCGGACACGGGGCCGTGGTCAACTATAAGATTCGCAGAATCCAGGCAAATCTTGATAGTACAGATATGCTTCTGCACACGGGGACGTGCCCAGCGGACACGGGGGCATGGTCAACTAATGCAGACAAATTGCAATTAATGAAGACAGAGAAGAGGATGGACACAGGGCCGTGCCCAATGGACACGGGGCCGTGCCCGAGCTTCTGTTCAGCCTATAAATAGGAGTGCTTGGCTCAAGTGCAAATCATCCCTTGGCACACCACCTCTCTCACACTTCACCCACCACCCACCACCACCATAACACCATCATCCACCACCATCATCCATTGTCCATCATAGAGTGTGTGAGTCGTCTCGGGATCCAAGATTGATGGTAAGAGTTCTTGACAATCAAGGCCATGTTTGCCTAAGTCTCTTACATCACTTGGTGAAGACAAAGTGTCTAGTGTAAAACTTTTTATTTTTAATCTTTTCGCACTTTTTACTTGGTTTTGTATTAATGACTTTAATAACTAGTTTCTTATGTTGAAGGTGATTTTTCCTTATCGTTTGTCCGTGGTGTCTTGGCATTATTTTACTGTCTATATAAAATAAAAGATTTTCACCATTCATATCTCCACGGTCTATATGGAGGTATGTTGGCTACCTGGTCGGGGGTTAAGGGAACGGTTTGGTAAGAGTCTTGCCTTGTTCAGTGTATAGATCCTGCAAGGACCTGGGTCAAATTTAGTAGGACCTCCTTCAATACTTAATGGTATTGGATGGCGGGGGTCCAAACTCTTTGACCCCCTCATATGTAAGCTACTATTAATACTTTAACCCGGCTACTTAGGACTGTATCCCTGCTGACTCAGACTACTTAGCCGAGGGTAACGTCACCTTCAAAAGAGGGGCCTACCATAATATGCATTAATAACTTAATTAATTATCTTTCAATAATCCGACCCTTTAGGATTGTATCCTTGCTGACTCAAACTACTATGTTGAGGGTAACGTCACCTTCAAAAGAGGGGCCTACTACAATAACTAAGATAATCTCTTAGAAAGTGCAAAAGTGCGGAAATAATCAAAGGTTACACTATACACGAGTCGGAGCCAAGTGATTCATCTTGTCTATCTGTTTTTATTTTTATTTTATTTTCAGCATTTTAGTTACTTTTTATTTTTCTAGTTTAAAAACCTTTTTCTAATTTTTGATTTGATTAAACGTTGAGGATAAACCGGTACTAAAAGCTCGTGTGTCCTTGGACGACCTCGGTATCTTACCAACACTATACTACGCTCACGATGGGTGCACTTGCCCATATGTGTGTTTAGTGTTAGTAAATATCGTGTTTTATAAATTTAAAACTTGGCTAAAAAAGTGTAAAAGGGCTTAAAATATACTTAAACTTATATACACACTTCACACGCATCAACCATCATATCATTAATGGGGGTAGCCTACGTACCCTAAAAACGTTGTAATGGGAACAATAAATTTATGTCTAGAAGTGGTGCATGACGCAAGATTTCGAAGAAGGGCCTTGTGTAAGTTTTTTGTTTTAGGATCTAGAAAAGGACCTTGCGGAAGGGCTCCAGGAAGGGACCTATGGAAGGACCTGGGGGAAGGGACCTGTGGAAGGACCTGAGGAAGGGACCCTGTGGAAGGGACTATGTGAAAAGACCTGAGGAAGGGGCCAGTGGAAGGGACCCCGTGAAAGGACCCCGTGAAAGGACCTGAGGAAGGACCTGGGGAAGGGCCTAAGGAAGGACCTTGTGGAAGGACCTGGTGAAAGGACCTAAGGAAGGGGCTAGTGGGAGGGACCCCGTGAAAGGACTTGGGGGAGGACCTGGGGAAGGACCTTGTGAAAAGACCTGAGGAAGGACCTGGTGGAAGAGCCTAAGGAAGGACCCTGTGAAAGGACCTGGTAAAAGGACATGAGGAAGGCCCCTGTGAAAGGACTAGAGGAAGGACCTTGTGGAAGGGCCTGAGGAAGGACCTGATGGAAGGGCCTGAGGAAGGACCCTGTGAAAGGACTAGAGGACAGAACTTGTACTAGTAAAATATTATTGTTTTTTTTCATTGGTAAGAGTAAGACATCATTACTCTTTTTCTTTTTTTTAAAAAGTAAGGTAACATTACATTGGGAAGACAAAGGCTTGGTTTTTTTTTCTATTTTTTATTTGTCAAAATAGTAAAAGTCATATGAAGAAAGGTAACTAATGTAGGGTTTGACCCTAGCTTTACACATGTACTATGTGTTGTAGGAGCTGTACTCAAGCTTAGGGGGTGACATGCTTCTCCTTTTTTTTATATACATATATAACTAGAAAAGGCTTGAAAGCTGTCAACACTACTCTTGCTATTAGTCTATGACCTGTACTTGTTTTCAAAAGTCAAAAGGCTTTTTCTCGAGAGAAATAAAGTCCTACTTTACTTGTAAAAGCACAGTTGTGCAACAAGAACTTGTACTGTACGCATTGGACATGTATTATATTTTAAGGTGACTTCATAGAGAAGATCTGGATAAAGTGTAGTGTAACTCCAAACATCTTTTCCAACACTATAGTAGCGCACACTACTACAATGCTATATTAACCCCCCCCCCCCCTTTTTTAAGTAAAAGACTTTATTGTGCCTTATGTATGTGCTTGCATATTAAGCATCAGTAATTGTACACAGTCTTTATTACTGTTTTCTTTTTCAATATCTCTATATATATTTTTTCAAGAAAGATGACAGCAAAGTCACGTGGCTTAGTCATAAAAGTTTCGTTGACTTTTGTCAAATAAAAATGTACATCTTATCTTGTCACTGCACGTAAATAATTATTGCCAAAATAAATAATAATCAACTTGTTGGCACCCACTGTGCATTACAATAATGTACATTGTGTATGTCCACTTGTACATAGGTGATGTGTGTAAAATGCAACATATAAATTACATCAAATGAGGCATAAAACTAACCCTTTTTAGTACTAATGTTGAAAAAAGAGTGCTTTTGTCTTCCTTTTGTATTTTCAGGACTAAATGAGCTTAATTGAACAAAAGGAACAAATATGCAGCCAAATCTAACATAAATGCAAAGAAAAGGAATAAACGTGGCATGCCCGACCCCTCGACAGCAACTTCCCAAGCAAAAACAAAGAAACAGAAGGCTGACCACGGTCCCGTGCCCAGCAGACACGGGGGCGTGGCCAGGTACCTGCAGAAAAGACAAAGCCATAGAAGCTTCTATTCCCAGCATGGGGGCGTGCCCAGCTCAACACGGGCCGTGGTCAACGCTAAGATTCGCAGAATCCAGCAAATATTGGTAGTACAGATATGCTTCTGCACACGGAGCCGTGCCCAGCGAACACAGGGGCGTGTGGAGCTAATGCAGACAAATTGTAATTAATGAAGAAAGAGAAAGAGGGTGGACACGGGGCCGTGCCCAATGGACACGGGGCCGTGTCCGGGCTTCTGTGCAGGCTATAAATAGGGGTGTTTGGTTCACTTCAAAGGCATCCCTTGGCAAACCACCTCTCTCCCACTTCACCCACACTCCACCACCATCACAACACCCACATCCACCACCATCATCCACCTAGAGTGTGTGTAGTAGTCTCGGGATCCAAGATTGATAGTAAGAGTTCTTGACTATCAAAGGCCATGTTTGCCTAAGTCTCTTACATTATTTGGTGAAAACAAGCATTTAATGTAATACTTTTGATTTTTAATCTTTTCGCACTTTTTATTTGGTTTTGTATTAATGACTTTAATAACTAGTTTCTTATGTTAAAGGTGAAACTTCCTTATCATTTGTCTGTGGTGTCTTAGCGTTATTTTACAGTCTATATAAAATAAAAGATTTACACCATTCATATCTCTACGGTCTATATAGAGATATGTTGGCTACCTGGTCGGGGGTTAAGGGAATGGTTTGGTAAGTTTCTTGCCTTGTTCTATGTATAGATCCTGCAAGGACCTGGGTCAAGCTTACTAGGACCTCCTTCAATACCCACTGGTATCGGAGGGGGTGCGAATGGCTTGATCCCCTCATATGTAAACTACTATTAATACATTAACCCGGCTACTTGGGATTGTATCCCTGCTGACTCAAACCACTTAGCCGAGGGTAACGTCACCTTCGAAAGAGGGGCCTACCACATTACGCATTAATAACTTAATTAATTATCTTTCAATATTCTAACCCTTTAGGATTGTATCCTTGCTGACTCAAACTACTAGATTGAGGGTAACGTCACCTTCAAAAGAGGGGCCTACTACTATAACTAAGATAATCTCTTAAAAAGTGCAAAATTGCGAAAATCATCAAAGGTTACATTAAAGGCAGGTCGGATCCAAGTGATTCATCTTGTCTATCTGTTTTTACTTTATTTTTATTTTTAGCATTTTTTTAGTTTCTATTTTCCTTGTTTTCTAAAACTTTTGACTTGATTAGACGTTGAGGATAAACCGGTATTAAAAGCTCGTGTGTCCTTGGACGACCTCGGTATCTTACCAACGCTATACTACGCTTACGATGGGTGCACTTGCCCATGTGTGTGTTTAGTGTTAGTAGAATATCGTGTTGTATAAATTTAAAACTTGACTAATGTGTTAAAAAGGGCTTAAAATATAAAGAAAAACATAATACACCCGACACACACCAAGTTTTTGGCGCCGTTTCCGGGGACACAAGGATTTTAAGAAAGCTTAAAATCGATGCCCTAATCAGTTTTTCAAAAATCTTTTTAAAACCGCGCGCATTTTTACATTTTTAGTTAGTTTTTGCATTACAGTAGCCTGAACACGGGGCCGTGTTCACTAAACACGGGGCCGTGCTGCATTAATTTTACAAAACTCCCAGATACAGAGTCTGAACACGGGGTCGTGTTTGCTGAACACGCCCTTGTGCTGCACAAAACCAGTCACATTTTTTTTAAAACGCCTAGATACAGACCCTGAACACGGAGCCGTGCTTACTGAACACGTGGCCGTGTCCAGCCTCTGTTTCCATTTTTATTTTTGTTTTCTGCTCCCGAGACCCTGTTGTGGTCTGCTGAGTGATTCTTATGGATCAATACTCAGGAGGTTACAATTACCACTATGAGGAGGATGATTATAGGGAAGACTATTGCACCATTTGTGGTAACCCCCATACCTATTTCAACCATCCCCTTCGTACACAAACTACGAGGAGCCTAGGTACGAGCCATCCACTTCATACACATCCTATGAAGAGCCAAGGTATGAACCTTCTCCCTCATACTCATATTTTGATGAACCAAGGTATGAGCCCTCATACTCATACTTGGAGGAGCCAAGATATGAGCCTCCACCTTCATATGCTTACTATGAGGAACCATGGCGTGAACAACCCACCTCATATAAGTACTATGAAGAACCAAGTTACGACCCTTATTCATCATATACTTACAATGAGGAACAATGGTGTGAACCATCTACTTCATATGAGTATTATGAGGAACCAAGGATCGAACTTCCGAATTCAAGCTTTGAGGATGAAGATCCTTATTCCATCTCCCCATAGCCGATAAGATAATAGAACACATTAAAACTATCGAGCGTTGTATAAAAGAAGCCCGCGCAAGGGAAAAGGAGTCCCGTGCAAGGGAATAATTAACTTGTAATAAAGAAGAGATAGTTGAAAATGTAAAAATGGAAGAACAAGTAAGTGAAAAACCGACACATGAGGTAAACAACGAAAAAGGTGAGTCCAATAACGTTAAAATTCAAGAAGAGTCTAATTTCAAGAAATTAATCTCTTGTCACCTTCTTTTGAAAGTCATAGTTTAGTACCCACTCATGCTAAGTTTTTAAAAGAGTTAAACACTAACACTAAAATTGATGAAATGGTAAGCATTAAGTTAACAAATGATCAAACTACGCTAATAAAAGATGATCCATTTGAAATTAACATTACACAGGTTCCATGTTTCTTTCAAAACTCCTTTATTAGTAATATTATAATTGATAAAGATCTTTGTGTTAATATAATGCCAAATTACATTTTCAAAAAATTAAGTATTGGTGATTTTTCTCCACTTCAAATACCCATTTTTCTATCTAATCGGAAAACAATAAAATCAATGGGAATAGTTGAAGATATATTAGTGAAAACAAATCAAATGGTAATCCCAACCAACTTTGTCATCCTTGATGATGCTCCGTTAGTGTTGGGATGACCTTTTGTAAAAACCTACGAAGCTTTGAAAAAGCGGAAGCATAACAATCTATCCATGCAATTAGGGGCATTCAAAAAAAGTGTCGACCTTGAGCGTTCAATGAAATATCCATTCGGCAATAATGACCCCCTAATTGAAGATGAAGATGAGCCACCTGATACAAGAGAAGAAATCGACCACTTTGTTGAAGAAGAGGTCGCCATAGAACAAACCTTTTTGGTTCTTGATAAAAATGAGCAACCGAATAAGGTGTCTCCTAAAGACTCACCACTTGAGCTCAAAGAACTTCCAAAAGGTTTGGAATATGCTTTTCTCGACAAAGATGGTAAGTTACCTGTAATTATTTCGTCCAAATTAACTAGTGTAGAAAAAGATAAACTAATCTCACTTTTGAAAAAACATAAAAACGCGATCGCTTGGAAGCTTGTAGATATTAAAGGAATAAGCCCTTCCATGTGCACGCACAAAATTTTAGTGAACGATGACTATAAATCAGTAATACAACCACAACGTAGAGTAAATCCAAACGTCCAAGAAGTGGTTAAAAATGAAGTCATCAAATTACTTGACGCCGGACTCATTTACCCAATTTCCGATAGTCCTTAGGTAAGTCCCGTTCAAGTAGTTCCTAAGAAAGGAGGTATGACGGTGATCACTAACGAGAAAAATGAATTAATACCAGCAAGAACCGTCACAGGATGGAGAGTTTGTATAGATTATCGTCGATTAAACGAGGCAACAAGGAAAGATCACTTCCCTTTACCTTTTATTGATCAAATGTTAGAAAGATTATCCGGTCATAAATTTTATTGTTTCTTAGATGGTTTTTCAGGTTACTTTCAAATACCGATAGCACCCAAAGACCAAGAAAAGACAACATTCATGTGTCCCTACGGAACTTTTGCTTATCGACGCATGCCTTTTGGTCTATGTAATGCCCCCGCAACTTTTCAACGTTACATGGTGGCTATCTTCCATGATATGATAGAAAAGACTATGGAAGTCTTCATGGATGACTTTTCTATCTTTGGAGATTCATATGACCAATGCCTCGATAACCTTGAACGAATGATATCTAGATGTGAGGAAACTAACCTCATCCTTAATTAGGAAAAATGCCATTTCATGGTAACGGAAGGAATAGTACTCGGTCACAAAATCTCAAGCGAAGGAATGCAGGTTGATCGAGCAAAAGTAGACACTATTTCTCGATTACCACCCCCATCCTCCTTTCGAGCCATCAGAAATTTCCTTGGACATGCCGGATTTTATAGACGATTTATCAAAGACTTTTCAAAAATCTCAAGGCCTCTAACAAAATTACTTGAAAAAGATGCTCCTTTCATCTTTGACAAGGATTGCAACCAAGCATTTCTTACACTAAAAGAAATGTTAGTCAATGTACCTATCATGATAGCGCCGGATTGGAAATTACCTTTCAAAATCATGTGTGATGCAAGTGAATTTGCAGTTGGAGCTGTCTTGGGACAAAGAAAAGATAAGCATTTTCACCCAATATATTACGCTAGTAAAACACTTAACGATGCACAAGAAAATTACACAACAACAGAAAAAGAATTACTAGCTGTAGTATTTGCTTTTGATAAATTTCGTTCTTATCTTGTTCTTTCTAAAACGATAGTTTATACAGACCATGCAGCCATTCGTTATCTCTTTAAGAAACAGGATGCTAAACCACGTTTAATCAGATGGATTCTACTCCTCCAAGAATACGACATTGAAATAAAAGACAAAAGAGGAGCAAAAAACACTGCTGCGGATCATCTTTCCCGCTTGGAAGATCCAGCTTTGGAGGCAACTAGGGACGAGCTAATCAATGAAAAATTTCCAACGGTGTCCCTAGAAATGGTGGAATACCGAGAAGAGCCATGGTACGCCGACTATGCTAACTACTTAGCTAGCGGAATAGTCACAAAAGGATGGCCACATCATCAAAGAAAAAAATTCTTTCCCGATGTAAAGCATTATTTTTGGGAATATCCTTATCTTTTCAAAATGTGTGCCGACCAACTCATCCGCCGATGCGTACATGGTAGTGAAGCAAGAAGAATTCTCTGCCATTGTCATGAAGGTCCATACGGAGGACATAATGGTGCCGCTAGTACCGCACAAAAGATATTTGATTCAGGATTTTATTGGCCAACCATTTACAAAGACTCCCAAAGTCTTATCAAGACATGTGATGCATGCCAACGATCAGGTAATATTTCTTCCAAAAACAAAATGCCACAAAATGGCATTCTTGTTTGTGAAATTTTTGATGTGTGGGGAATCGACTTTATGGGACCTTTCCCACCGTCAAAAGGAAACACATATATACTTGTGGCAGTAGATTACTTGTCTAAATGGGCCGAGGCCGAAGCCCTTCCAAAAAATGATGGAAGAGTTGTGGTAAGATTCCTGAAACGACTATTCTCTCGTTTTGGAACTCCAAAAGCATTAATTAGTGATAGAGGTACCCATTTTTGTAACCATCAACTTGAAATTTTTTTAACAAGGTATGGGGTCTATCACCGGGTCTCAAGAGCGTATCACCCTTAAACAAATGGACAAGCCGAAGTGACTAATCGAGGTTTAAAAAGAATACTTGAAAAAACCGTAGGGTTAAATAAAAAGGAATGGGTCAATAAATTAGACGATGCTTTATGGGCTTTTCGAACTGCATATAAAACAACAATAGGTACCACCCCATATAAGCTTGTCTATGGAAAAAGTTGTCATTTGCCGGTAGAGGTAGCACACAAAGCCTACTGGGCAATTAAAAACTTAGACATAGAAATTGCCGGTAAAAATCGATTTTGTCAATTAAATGAATTAGACGAATTAAGGAATCACGCATACTCTAACTCTGAAATTTATAAAGAGAGAATGAAAAATTTGCATGATAAACACACTAAACCTAATGAATTTCGGGTAGGAGATCAAGTTCTATTGTAATTCACGACTTCGATTATTTCCTGGTAAATTAAAGTCTAGGTGGACGGGTCCTTTTTCTATCACCCATATTTTTCCACACGGTGCAATTGAAATTAAATCTCGGAATGGGATTCCCTTCAAAGTCAATGGCCAACGGCTAAAGCTTTATCAAGGATTTATTGAGGATGAAGAGGAGGAAATCTCGCTACAAGCAGTCGAAGAATAAACGAAGGTTTGAAGCATCAACATCATATCTTGTAAGTAACGAACATCAGAAAGGCTTCTAAATCGGTAAGATTTCTAAAACCAAGTTTTGGGAAACGGGTCACTCACACGTGCACTTAAAAAAAATCAAAATTGCCCGCCCACGGGGCCGTGTTCACGTAACTGTCGGGGATAAAACCCCTTTTCCTTAATTTCTTCATTCAACACGCCCCGTTTCCCCAAGAACTCTCTGGTTCCACCAGAAATTTCTATGGATTTCTACGTTTTTCCGACTTCCAACAACGTCAAGGTATGATTCTATCATCATAATTAGTTAGATTAATCACTTGCATGTAGTTTAACATAAAAAATTTGGGGAAAATCTAGGGTTCTTCAACTTGACCGGATCAAACCCCAAATTTTAGCTTAGATCTGTTAGTAGTAGTATAGTTGCATGTTATAGGAAATAAATCAACTTGAATTGTTTGAAGATTTTCCCGATTTCTCACAAAACCTCAAACCCTTGTTTTTGAACCGAAAAAGATGAAATTGAAGGGGTAAACGGTTTGTTTTGAGAAAAACGGCAGTTGGGGTTTCATTTTTGGGGAAAACCGCCCCTACTGGATCAAAAATTTTCAAGTTTTTGGAACCAGGTCGAAAAACAATTTTTTGGGAAACAGACGCCTGAGCACGGGGTCGTGCTCAGCTGACACGGGGGCGTGTCCAGCTAATTTTCGGCGAACATGGGGCGTGTCCAGTGGACACGAGGCTGTGTTCAGCTTGCTGTTTTTAGTTTTCTTTGAAAAAATTTGTTGTTTCGTGCTAATTGTTTTGTGTTTTCTTTCAGATGGCCAAGAAATTTACGAGGTTCAGCCAGAATGAGTTGGCTGCTCAAGCTCGGTTTGAAATCCTTAAGACAAGGCCCGAAGAAAACCCACGACAAGTCTGCCTAGAAACCTTAGAAGCAGTAGGGCAGCTCGACCGCTTCAACAATCTAGTTACTGGCCCCCTGAGGGCAGCTCTTTGCACTAGGCTCCACTCGGTTCACGAGTACAATATGGAGTTCTATAGCACGCTTGCCTTCAAGGGAAAAGCGGAGCTGTTTGATAATGAGGGGAGGGAATTTCGTTATGCGGGAAATATGCTCTCAATATCAATTGCACAATTTGGGGCAATCATTGGGTTATATTCCGAAAAGGATGCTGGAGATGAGGAGAACACGGGTGGTCTCCGTGAACTCCCACCAGACCAACGTCAAGCAGCATGGGCTCAAATTGGGGAAGGACACTATAACCCAAGCCAGACCAAGAGCACACAGTTGCGGGACCCTCTCTACCGGTACATTCATAGGGTCCTAGTTACTCCCTATGCCAAAGACATGACAGTGCTGGTGTTATAGGCTTGCGCGATCTGACTGTCCTCTACCGTATTCACAACCATGTACACCTCGATGTTCCACACTTGCTCCTTCGCAACATGCACTTGAACCAACTAGCCAATCCCCCGACCCCTGTCTTCTATGGAGGGTGGATCTACCGCCTCTTCAAGCATTTCGTGCAAGGGATGCCAAGGTCCTTCCATAGGGGCCCGTGGTCGGGAAAGGTGGACCTCGTCATATGCCGCTCAATGGGGATTATCAATGAAGCAGATGACGGAACAATCAGATTTCAGACGGTTTAAAGCCATGTATGGAACCCTCAAGAAGCTCTCGTCCTTCACGCTCCAAAAATATGACCTCCTCCCCAGTTCTAGTATCAGCATCATGGTGATCTGGGTCAATCCTCCTCTCAAGGAGGTGGTTTTCCTAATTTCCAAAGTTTACATGATCCCTTGTAGGAAAACCTCATGTGCACCCGCAACACCTACAATATGGCAAGCAACACGTATGCCCGGGTCGGAGTTATAGATCGGAACATCTCCGACATGCAGGATGACATCAGCAACATCCGGGAGTACATGGCGGGCCAAGGAGGAGATGACAAGGACGACGACATGGATTGAGATGGAGGCGTTGGAGGTGATGTAACATGGTTGAAGGTCTTAACAGGTTAACCCCTTTTCTATCACAAACAATTTATCTGGCTTGTGTGCCATTGTTGAACAATTTACTTTCCGTAACTCTTTTAATTTCCTGCATTTTTCTTTTAGTTTATGTTGTGGATGTTGAACTTATGGTAAGGTAGGATGTTGGTTATTTTGTTTGGTGTGGTATTTTTAAGTAAAACAGGTACCTAGGAGGCTTGGAAGCACTAAGTGTTAGTGTAGGATCGAGAAACGACCTAAACGAGTCGATCAGAAGTGTTCTAGACCAAAACGAGAGGCGGAAACAGACGTTTTGGTTTCGAATCAGCTTGATTTGCACTTGAAAGTAGTTTAACTATCTCTTGTATTGATATGAAAGCTTTACACGATCTGGAGATACCTCGGCAGAGCTTCGCTACCGGAATTGCAAAAGTTACAAATGAATCACATGAGCTCACTATTTGTAGGCAGGCCAGTCCATATGAACTGGACATTGCCACTTCATGTGAAGTGGCCACTTCACATGGACTGAACACTACCACTTCATATGAACTGGCATTTTGCCACTTCACATGAACTGGATCTGCCAGTTCGTGTGAACTGGTCTAACAACCCTAAAAACCTATTTTCTTGACTACTGAGCTCTGTTCTATCCTATCTCTATACATGACTCGATACAAGACGAAGACAACAGACATATGCACCAACAAACTCCCCCTTGGATGTTGACGAGTCTTTGGCACACAGTTCTTCAGTCTTGTTCAGTCTTTACTCGCTCTCCAAAGTATCTGACACTGTAAGCATCCGTCAAACTCTCTCTTCTCTTCTTCTTCCAAGACCGAAACCTGGCTCTTATCAACTTCCAGAATCGTAGCCTGGCCTTCTGAACTCCAGGATTTGAATCTTGGCTCTTTAGCTTTCACAGGTTCTGAAACGTCTCCTGACTTTCCGTAGCAACAGGATCAAAAACCTGGCTTTTCATCTTCAGACTCCCCCTATCAACAAGCTGGGATCGTAGTCTGGCTTTGGATCAAACACCTGGCTCTCTTAATGCTTTATCCTACATATTCTCTACCCAAAACATAAGTTTCTCAATTTGTTAAGATATAACAAATTTAGTAAACGCAGGGTAGATATCAAACAATTATCAATAATAGTTACATCAAGTTCAAATTAATGACCTTGATTAACTAATCAAACAATCTATCTCAAACCACTTGTAAATTAATTTGACATTTTTATTATCAACAAACTCTCCCAACCCAATGTCGTTCATCATGTTTAGCACTCGGAATTTTGAAAATCAGCTTTTCAAGATCAGTTGTCGAAAATAAGATGAAACAAAATCTTTTTGAATTTTCAAAAATTTATGCTAAAATACACTAAAACTCTTTTTGGATTTACGGAAATAAACTATATACAAGCATCTTTTTGTGAGTTTGTGTTAGAGGATCATATCAGTTTATGACAAGTCACAAGTACCGTTGAGCTTAGTTACACAATAAGAATTAAACAATTCACTTAGATTGCCGATATACTGATCCACTTAAATTCTCACACAAATTTCAAACTGATTTAGGATACGAATTAGGTGTATTAAGAACTTAAACTCATTCATGTATCCCACCACTTGAATATACTCCAGTATCCAGATCCCAATATTCAGTCTTACAGGTGAGTATACCTAGATGATATATGTAAGGGGTTAAATGTGAGACCATGAGAGCTCAGGCTATTGCTTCCGCAAAATCAGAGAGATGATGGTTCGACTTTTGGTGTGTTCCCTTTAGAGAATCTTTTCTTCAACAGCACATGATTAGCATTTTGCAATGTTTCATCATTTTTTATGCTGAGGGGGGTGCTTTTATTTCAAGCAAGCGGAAAGTATTATACGGGGACTAGGCCATTGCTTCCGCAAAATCAGAAGTCCCGGGATAATACCCCAGATATCACTAAGCATAAAGACCTAGTATCTCAGAAAGAGAGATCTTTCAAACAAGATTTCGGAGGTTACCCATATATCCAAAAGATGTTCCCCACGAAACAAGCAAGTATGATATTTATGTTTATATCCCGAAAAAGTTTACTAAATGTGTAAAAACCTATCGGCATATCATCAGTGAGACCGCTTAATGCTATTTAATCATTACATTTCTTTAGCATACCGTAACTGTCTACTGATGTACTATCATCTCCTCTTTTTCTCAACAAAACTCATTTTGAATTTTATCATGTTTTTGGCCTTTTCAAATTTTCTAATGTTTTTGGATTTTCTGAAATTTCTTACTCCCCCTAAAATTCAAAACTATTTAAAAAAATTTGAAAACAAACTGTACAAATAAAGTGACAAACTGATGAGAATCACTTCAATTCGCCATCCACTTGGCATAAACAATCAGAACTCCTCCTGACAACAAACTATTTTCCCATTATGATTTCAAAACACTTAAGTTTGTTTTAATCAAATGGTTTTTCCAGAAAATTAGTTTTGTGTGTCATTTCACAAACATGGGGTTTCATCACATTGTCTTTTCAACCACTTGTAGGTATGACAGTATCACAGTTTTTAATTACTTTAATCACTTGTAAGTCGAAATATCACATTTGTGAATTTCCCAAGAAAGATGCCGATTCCTACTCCCCAATTACCAACCTGGGAGTTCCGGCAAGTCAGGATTTTCAAGTAAAGAATACCGACAACCAAGCCTGACCAGCTTTGGGTGTGACCTTCTCAGTTTCACTCGGGGTTTGAACATTCCTTTTTTCTTCATAAAAATCTTTTACCCCTTTTACCTTTCCCTCAACCATCTTTCCAAAAATATTTTGAACTTTCCCGTTGAAAGCCTTTTCGACATCAAATTCTTTCTTCTCAGAATAGAATTGATTCGAGATTTCCACTTTACCAACTTTTGATTTTAAATTTTCAGCCCGTAATGGTGGAAAGTTGACATCATCCATTGGCGGAACTGAATTTTCTCTTTTTAGATCAACTTGTGGCTCCTCTGACTTTGACGAGTCAGATTCATCACCAGATTTAACATCTGTTTTCTTAGCAACCCATGCTTGGTTGTTAAGATTTGCCCTTCTTTTGTAAAACCTTTTCGAACATTCACCAACTTCATAAGTTGAATTTTTAAACACTTTGAATTTTTCAGTTGGTGGTTCATTTTTATCAACAACTTTTCCTTTGAGTTTAGAAACAACTTCCTGTTTTATGTTGGTTGCCATTGGACAATTCCATGCAATGTGACCAACTTCTTGACATCGATAACAGGTTCTTGTTTCCCTTTTCTTATTAGCTCCATTCTTCTCATGTTTATGTTTTTCTGCAAAGAACGCTTTGTTCGATTGCTTCCAGAATGAGCTTTTCTTCTCTTCTTCAGAACTTGACCCTGAAACAAATATTGTTTTTGTGTTAGAAATTTTCTCATTTTTATGATTTTCTAGTGGAATAAAACCTAATCCTTTCTTTTTGAAATTACTGTTATGGTTTGGTTTCTTTCGATAACCAGAACCAGAACTGTAACCCTTTTTCTTGTTTAACCTTTGTTGATCTCTTGAGGTGTACTTTTTAGGTTTTTCAGGAAGATTTTCATTTTTTATTTCAGAAATATTAATTTCTGTTAGTTTGAAAGCCTTGTTTATCAATTTAGTTTTGACACCTCTTATTAGAAATTCCTCATCAGAAAATAATTTGTCTGAATCATTCAAAGTATATGCAACTTTGAATGTTTCGTCATTCAAATTATTTTTTGATAACAGAAATTCTTTATTGTACACCCTCTTGACTGATGATTTTGAACTGTTGACTGACGAACTCAAACTTTCAGACTCAGACTTTGACTCTGACTCCTCATCCTTATCCAACACCTGATCGACCACTTTCTTTATTAACTCAGACTCATGATCAGTGTCAGATGATGTGAACGTAACATCAATGTTGTCTGGTAAATCATCAGTTGTTTCGGACTTTAACTTTATATTGACAGCCTTTTTGACCTGTTCCTCATTTGGTTTTCTGGGAAAATAACCTTCCCAAATCGGAGGCGGACACTTTTTATAATTTGCACTTTGTTTCTTACCAGTATTCGTATCTTCTGACTTCTTGTCTTGAAAGGCTTCAAAACCTGCAACAGTTGGAAAAATTCGATCAATCAAATAATCAGAACTTGAATAACTTTGCAGTAATCTTCTGATTCTTTCATTTTCGATCTTTTCAGTTTCCAACTCCTGCTTTAACTCCGCACACTCTTCAATATAGTGATTGATAGCCTTCTGCTTAGACATCATCACTGCATTCATCATTGTTAAAGCATCTTCTCTTTCTGAGTTTGTTTTTTCCAAACTATTCACCGTTCTGTTTAACACATCATACGATTCTTTCACATACTTAACATCGAACAATAATTTTTCTTTCATCTCGTCGAGCTCACTAACTTCTTGTCTTTCTCTTCACAATGTTTGCATGGTTCCAAACATTTCAGAAAAGATTTAGTGACCTCTACAATCTTTTCAACAACTTTGACCTCTTCATTCTGTTCATTCTTTTCTTCAACCTGAACCACATTCTCACATTTTACCTTTTTCTGTTCTTTTGCTGCTCGCTTCTCCTTTAGTTTTTCCAATCTATCTGCAAAATAAAATTTGAAACTTTCAGTAGATAATTGAGTTTTTCCAATGTTTATTTGATTAATTTCTTCCTCATCATCACTACTATCAATTGATGATTGGTCAAAAACTGGTGTTTTTTCTGAACTATCTTCTATAGTAACAGACTCTCCATCTTGACTTTTCTCATTATCATCACTGTTATCAATTTGTTCTTCAAGTTTTTCAATGAATTGAGCAATCGTCAATCTATAATACTCTCCGGAATACTTCAACATCATAAGATATGTATCCCATTCATTTTGAGGTAACGCATCAGCTAATTTTTCAACCCATTCCTCACGATCCTTTTTGATATCCAACCGTGACATTGAACGCACTAGATGACAATATCTCACAATGAGAGTCTTTGTAGATTCACCCGGCAGACTTGAGAACAAATCAAATTCTTGCTTTAAAAGTGACTTTTTATTCTTGATCATCTCTGTACTTCCTTCAAACTTTATGCGAAGTGCTTCCCAAATCGAACGTGAAGTACCATCATGTTGAAGTAGTATGAAGATGTCCTCTTTTACAGCTTGTTGAAGTAGGCTGATCATCATTTTTTCTGCCTTGTACATATCTCTCTCTTTATCCGACAATTCACAAATATTCTTTACAACTCCCATATTATTACGAGGTTGAACATACTTCTTTTCAATACATTCCTAAGACCTTAAATGATTTGCTTGAACCCAATTTTTGAACCGGTCTTTCCAACAATAATATTCTTCAATGCCCATCAGCTTTGGAGGTTTCTATAACGTTCCCGTTTCATTTTCCATGTTCACGCTCTGAGCAACGGTAACCGGAGTACCCGGGGCAGTAGCAAACGCGTTGTAGAATTCGTTTTCCATGTTTCGGTTTTGAATGTTTACACAAATAAACATTTCAAACGGACTGGAGACTTGAAACGAACTGGAATCCACAAACTCAGTTCATGTGGACTGGAATCTTCAGTTCGTGTGGACTGGAATCTTTAGTTCGTGTGGACTGGAATCTTCAGTTCGTGTGGACTGGAATCTTCAGTTCATATGGACTGGAAGGTTCACTCCATGTGGACTGGTGATATGACGAACTTTCGGGATGAATTTTGTCAAAATGATCAAGTTTTAAGCCGATTTTAGATCTGATTCTTTCAAGGATTGATTAAAACACTGTTTCACACGATATATGAGAAAATCAAGACATTTTGACCGTTAGAACTATGTTAATTTTGAAAAGATGTGAAGAATGTGAGTAGAAAACAGAAATTTTGGTGAAATTAAGCTGAAATCGGTAAGAACTCTTCCTCCTGAGCTCTGATACCACTTGTAGGATCGAGAAACGACCTAAACGAGTCGATCAGAAGTGTTCTAGACCAAAACGAGAGGCGAAAATAGACGTTTCGGTTTTGAATCAGCTTGATTTGCACTTGAAAGTAGTTTAACTATCTCTTGTATTGATATGAAAGCTTTACACGATCTGGAGATACCTCGGCAGAGCTTCGCTACCGGAATTGCAAAAGTTACAAATGAATCACATGAGCTCACTATTTATAGGCAGGCCAGTCCATATGAACTGGACATTGCCACTTCATGTGAAGTGGCCACTTCATATGGACTGAACACTACCACTTCATATGAACTGGCATTTTGCCACTTCACATGAACTGGATCTGGCAGTTCGTGTGAACTGATCTAACAACCCTAAAAACCTATTTTCTTGACTACTGAGCTCCGTTCTATCCTATCTCTATACATGACTCGATACAAGACGAAGACAACAGGCATATGCACCAACAGTTAGTGCTACATAAGCCTGGAAACCAGAACCGGAGGCAAAAACCTGTTTTCAAACGTTACAGATTGTCAACATGGGGCCGTGCCCAGCCAGCACGCCCCCGTGTCCATCGCCCAGAACCTGCTGTTTGTTTAAAAACTGCCCAACACGGGGTCGTGTTCATAAGGCACGCCCCCATGTCCACCTTCTGTAAGTTTTCGTTACTAGCACTCTGACCACGGGGCCGTGCTCACCCAGCACGGGGTCGTGTCCAGATGCCCAGTAACACCAAAACCTTGTTTTAAACACCTTTTTACACATTCAATCAACCTAAAAACTTATTTTTGGGACACATTGAGGACGATGTGTAATTTAAGTGTGTGGGGGGGGGATGCTAAAACCTTGAATTTTACACAAAACTCTATTGGAACCGCTAATCACCCCAAATTTTTTTCAAAAACTTTTCGTTTTTTTTTACTTGTCTTGTTTTAATTTGGGAATAACAAGTTCTAAAAAGGTTATATTTTTACAAATTTACAACCAATAGCGTCGTGATAAAAAGAACCAACATAAGAAAATTATGAAACGGCATGACAAATCTAGTTAAAATTTGATTATATATACTTGATAACATTATAAACACATTCCTACAAAAAGTGAGTTTTGAGCCTTTATTTGTAACACCCCAAAAATGGGTTTGATAATCAAACCGCGTTAATAGTAATGACGGGCAAAATACCGTTAGTGGTAAAAATTAACCCGGTAAATATCAGGAATTTAAATAAATAAACTTAATATTAATTGGAAAGAGGATAAATACTTTGAGAAAACAAAGTATATAAAAACGCCCGAGTTAACGGGACTTAAAATATAACGAGTTATAGCTTCCCGAATCCATTAAGTTAACTAGGAATAATTAACCTAGTTAATGAGGCGTAAATAAGTAATAAAACATAGAGTTCTAGTCTCTAATAATTAAAATTAAACCTAAGGGACCAAAACCGTTAAAAAGGAAACAAGTTTTATATAATTAAAAGAAAAACACACCACACACACAAGGTGTGTGTGGATCGATCATCAGGGGGCGACCAAAGGGGCTCAAACCCTAAAACTCAACAAAATCTTCAAATTGGAGGATCAATCGAAGACCAAATTCGAAATTGAATACATATAAACGACCACCAAGTCAAGGGGATCGTAAGGTATGTCGAATTTCTAACATTCGTGAAGTTGTGAAAATTTATTAACTTTGCATGAGACGATCTATGTATGAATCGTAGAGGCTATGGCCGAATTAATGAAGTGTGATTGCTTAGGAACAAACCCTAAGTAGAAATAACGATCTATGTATGAATCGTAGAGACTATGGCCGAATTAATGAAGTGTGATTGCTTAGGAACAAATCCTAAGTAGAAATATGAAGTAAATTCAGATTTGTTGATGCTAAATTCATGTATATGATGTTTTTAGGGTTTTGATTGGTAAAACTAGTGTTATGATGTCATGAACATGCTTTAATTGAAAGCTGAATCCAAACAGCTTCTGATCAGAATTTACAACCGACTTGTATTGGCTGTAACATGGACAAAACGTGACAAAAGCATGTGTTTCTTGAGTCTAAATTGTAATTTCAGGAAATATCTTTAAAACCCCACTGGAATCGCATTTTTTCGACGAAAATTGAGCGTTTTATGAATTTTTCCGTATCGAAGGTTCAAGCTGCGTTTTCTGGCAGAATTTGCAGCCCATTACGAATGTCATAACTCAATTTAGGAATTTAGTTATGATCTCAAATTTTTACTGTAGATAGTTTTAAGTGATTAAAAGAATCGCCAATTGAAATTTCGTCAATCGGATAAACGAGGAATTTTAAATGAATTTTTCTGTAAGCTGCAGTCAGAAGTGACGAATCTGATTGCAGCTTAGTAAATGAATTTTTATGAAATTTTGGTAAAAAGTTAGATCTTGAAATTTTAACACAGGGCCTAACCCTCCGAGATGTACGCCACATAAAAAAATCATAATTTTTGAAGACTTGTAAACAGGTTAAACAAGTCACCAAAAACAGCCCATTTTCAGTGATATGAAATGCCTAAATGAAATCGCGGTCTACTTGGTTGTGTGTAAAATTTGATTTCATTAAGAGTTCGGATGAAATATGCCTAAGTGAGTTCAATGAACCAAATGTGCATTTGAATATATTGATAGGTCAATTGACTCTTAAAAAGTCAAACCGACCAATGATTAGATCGAATGATAATTTTGATATGGTCGAATGATAAATTCGACATAAAACCCGTAGGATGGAATAGTCGTAAACGATTATGACTAATCTAACCGTCTTACGCATTGTGATGATGATAGTTTGACTCTAGACAAGCTAGATGAAGACTTGGGAAAGAAGCGGGTCAAACGGATCGAGTACGCGGAAAAAGGACATAACCGGATGCAAGGTAAGTAAAAGCTTACACCCTTTTATAGTATACATCAGTTGTGTGTATTGAAAATGAATAGAGAAAAATCCGTAATTGAATTTTGATGTTCTGACGTAAATAATATGGGTCGGAACAAGTGAAAGTGATGAAAACCATGATGGTTGTAAAAAAAGGGTAAAATAGTAAATTAGTCACGAGTTTTGACACGATATTTGACCAGAAGTTGGTTTACAACATAAAGGATGTTTAGTAATTTTTATAGATTTTTATAAAGTTGTTTGACGAGGTTTTCACGGATGTTTTGTCAATAAATTAGTTGTTGACAGCAACAGTTCCGCTACTTTTAGAAATTATTTCGAGGTCTTAACCATCGAGTTTTGACACGATATTTGACCAGAAGTTGGTTTACAACATAAAGGATGTTTATTAATTTTTATAGATTTTTATAAAGTTGTTTGACGAGGTTTTCACGGATGTTTTGTCAATAAATTAGTTGTTGACAGCAACAGTTCCGCTACTTTCAGAAATTATTTCGAGGTCTTAACCATCGAGTTTTGACACGATATTTGACCAGAAGTTGGTTTACAACATAAAGGATGTTTAGTAATTTTTATAGATTTTTTTAAAGTTGTTCGACGAGATTTTCGCGGATGTTTTGTCAATAAATTAGTTGTTGACAGCAACAGTTCCGTTACTTGCAGAAATTATTTCGATGTCTTAACTATCGAGTTTTGACATGATATTTGGCCAGAAGTTGTTTAACAACATAAATAATGTTTGGTAAGTTTTATACATTTTAGACATGAGCCTTTTTGGGTCAAGTGCCTATAAACGGGTCTTTTCCGTAAAACAACCAACCGAAGTGTAGAATCCGGGAAAATCGGTCAAATATACTAAATCCACCACGAGTATAGTTGTGGTGAAATGTAAGTAGATAAATCAAATTTGGGAAAATGACGGGTGAAAAGAATGAGCGAAATTTAAACTTAAAAGTTTAAATTCTCTAAACGGGTCAAAACGAATTACGCGCATAACTTGGGTATTGGTTGCGTAATTCACAAAAGTTAAAAATCTGAAATAAAGATTTTGAGTTAAATACTTTGGTGTATGATTTATGATTAACTAGAAACAAGTGTGTGATGTTATAGTCAAACGGGTTGAATAATCATATAAAGGATTTATAAGCCAATAGCTTATAATTCAGATTTTTATGCAAACCGAGGTGGTAAACGGATCCGTAATTTAATTACGGACGCGTGGAAAAAAGAATCACGCAAAACGGACTTGTAGATAAAAAGTTATGGCAATTTGAAGTTTGTTATTTTTGTAAAAATGGAGCTGGGCAAATATGCAGGTCCAGAGAATGGACCCGCTGGAAAACAGACTTCCCCGCGACACGCGAGGGGATGAGTGAATGCTGGCGCGACACGCAGGGCCTGTCGTGGCCCGCGAACGAATTAAAGAAATCTCCCGCGTGGCACGAGAGACTTAGATCTGAATTTTTATTTTTGATTTCGTTTATTTGATATTGGAACTTGTTTATTCTTGTTTCTATGATTATCAAAACTAAGTTTTAAGTTGATTTTGACATTAGGTGAATGTCGTTACCATCCGGATGCCGATCAAGCAACGAAGTGAACCAAACACATACTTAATGAAGCTTCCGCGATATCTTTCTTTTGTTTAGTTTAAAAATGAAAGTTGTAAACACTTGATACTATATTTTGAATACTCTAATTCTGTATGAACGTTAACTTGTCAAAGTTTTTGAAAGGTCGCATTTTTACATAAAATGTGTATCTAATATTATAATTGTATTAAAATGAGACGGGTCTTACATTATTGAGCATACAAGCATACATCTTTAAACTAAATGCTCATTTTTCGTTTCTTGTGTGAATAGCCGCTTGGTTTCTTACGACTCTAGAACTTGCCACGACAATACATTCCCGGTCCTTACCAACTTAAACCCAAGTAAGTAAATGATGGAGGCATTAGGACTAACCCATTTTCCTTTCAACACCATTATTTTTCCTTTTCTTTTAACCTACCCAAAATCCCCCTAGTTAACCCCTTTGAGCCTAAACCTTTTCATTTCTAAACCTACAAAACAAACACCCTTCACCCACCAAACCCTTTTTCTTTAAAACCCTTTTGTTTTAGTAAAAAGCTCAGTTTTCTTGTGGCGTTTCTTATAAAAAAATGAAGTCTAGCAATAAACAAACAAGTTCCTCAAAGAAACTTTGTTTGAAAGTGCTTTGTTTGAATAAAAGTCACAAAAACAAAAAGTTTTACGACGACCGACGCTTTACGCTTTTAACCCTTTTTACTAACCACTAACCCAAAACCACCTACCTTTAACCCAAGCCTAACCCTTCCCCAAGTCCTCTTGATATTTACAAAGATTTATAGTTAAAAAGGAGGAGGATTGATTGCTTGGCAAGCTTATGGTAAAAATAAGTTCCATGCCGGTCTCGAGTGTTTCACAAAAATACATCTTCGGCCGAGTGTTGAGTGATCTCCCGTGAGGTATGTGAACTTGTATATAAATGGAATTTTAAAAAGGCATGTTATGCCCAAACAAGTAATTTCTCTTATAAAACGTTCTAAATAAATCATGACGAATAAAATTGTAAATAACATAAAAATAAAACCCAATAAAGATCTTGGATTCCCAACACTCAAGACAAGCCCAAACCTTCTCTTCTACCCATTCCATTTAGGCGTGTAAGCCACATTATAAAGAGTTTTGCTTGAGGACAAGCAAAGATTCAAGTGTGGGGGTATTTGATGTGTGTAAAATGCAACATATAAATTACATCAAATGAGGCATAAAACTAACCCTTTTTAGTACTAATGTTGGAAAAGTGTGCTTTTGTCTTCCTTTTGTATTTTCAGGACCAAATGAGCTTAATTGAACCAAAGGAACAAATATGCAGCCAAATCTAACATAAATGCAAAGAAAAGGAATAAACGTGGCATGCCCGACCCCTCGACAGCATCTTCCCAAGCAAAAACAAAGAAACAGAAGGCTGACCACGACCCCGTGCCCAACGGACACGGGGGCGTGGCCAGGTACCTGCAGAAAAGATAAAGCCATAGAAGCTTCTATTCCCAGCATGGGGGAGTGCCCAACTCAACACGGACCGTGGTCAACGCTAAGATTCACTGAATCCAACAAATCTTGATAGTACAGATACACTTCAGCACACGGGGCCGTGCCCAGCGAACACGGGGGCGTGTGGAGCTAATGCAGACAAATTGTAACTAATGAAGAAAGAGAAAGAGGATGGACACGGGGCCGTGTCCGGGCTTCTGTGCAGGCTATAAATAGGGGTGCTTGGCTCACTTCAAAGGCATCCCTTGGCAAACCACCTCTCTACCACTTCACCCACACTCCACCACCATCACAACACCCACATCCACCACCATCGTCCATCATCCACCTAGAGTGTGTGTAGTAGTCTCGGGATCCAAGATTGATAGTAAGAGTTCTTGACAATCAAAGGCCATGTTTGCCTAAGTCTCTTACATCACTTGGTGAAGACAAGCATTTAATGTAATACTTTTGATTTTTAATCTTTTCGCACTTTTTATTTGGTTTTGTATTAATGACTTTAATAACTAGTTTCTTATGTTGAAGGTGAAACTTCCTTATCATTTGTCCGTGGTGTCTTGGCGTTATTTTACTGTCTATATAAAATAAAAGATTTACACCCTTCATATCTCTACGGTCTATATAGAGATATGTTGGCTACCTGGTCGGGGGTTAAGGGAATGGTTTGGTAAGGTTCTTGCCTTATTCAGTGTATAGATCTTGCAAGGACCTGGGTCAAGCTTACTAGGACCTCCTTCAATACCCACTGGTATTGGATGGCGGGGGTGCGAATGGCTTGATCCCCTCATATTTAAACTACTATTAATTCGTTAACCCGACTACTTGGGATTGTATCCCTGCTGACTCAAACCACTTAGCCGAGGGTAACGTCACCTTCAAAAGAGGGGCCTACCACATTACGCATTAATAACTTAATTAATTATCTTTCAATATTCCAACCCTTTAGGAATGGGCTCAAGCCCAGTCATCAATCTAAGCTGGTGAGCCTAGACGAGGAGTCCAAGCGGGGACCCTCGTCGTCAATAGGCTTCATCCATACGTCTCCACTAAATCAAATAAAAAATATGGTCAATGATATGAGATGTCATGATATCAACTCACTGTTACGTTGTTGCCAAACCATTGTTTTTCTCAAAAATGGGTTGTGGTCATCCTTACTGGAAGGGGTGTATAGTACATTAATAAAGGAGGAGATAAACAACCTAACTCCATCGTCCCTCTCTCATGGTTTCCTGTCGACTCTGCTTGAGCAATGCGAATTGCCACCCATTTATAAGAATGGATCTCGCAACCACAAAATTGAGCCATCTTTGATCACCCTAAATCAAGGTTACTGGTGCGTTCGATGTTTATCGAAATTGTAACACCCCCAAAAATACCACCTGCGCGAACTCCGCGAGGCGTGTTACGCATCAGAGTTCGAGCCACCAATCACATTGAACCAATGATAAATATTTAAATAAACATGTCATGAAATACCAATAGAAAATATCAAACATAGGGTTACTCCCAAAGAGTTGTGTAGCGGAAGCATATAGTAAATCGTTTAACAATTGTTTCATAGTAAATGTTCAAAACCAACGTTTCACTTATAAGTTAATCCAAGAGCCTCGATCCATGACCACTCCAGCACTCCCAGATAGCAAGTCCACGTCACGAATTCTAGCGACCTGCAAGCATGCAGACAAGTGTGTCAGACGACGCTGGTGAGTTCAAGGTTTTGTTAACGTGTGTAGTTACCAGATATCTGTTAAGTCAACTCATCGTTTCGTTTTGGGATTGTTATTAACGTAGGAGAGTCTTATATACTGGAAGTGTGTCCAATATATACCATGGGAGTGTGCCCAATATAACCTGGGAGTGTGCCCAACCCCAATGCCCCTAACCAAGCATTGGTAATGATGTCCAGTTAACTAGATCACGCCCGTCCTTACGGCCCGGTGTGAGGGTGTCAAACCTAATAGCGCTATCAACTAGTTACCCCATTGCCTTACAGGCAACACGGTAGATGATCAATTCTGTGTTCAATAACCAACATCCCAAATAACAGTTTACCCAGTATTCCCTTTAGAAACGTTTACCAGATGTCCTAAACCACCGGGACGCATGCTTAGAAAAGTGCAGTGAACTCACCTTGGTTTGCTCGGTAATGCAATTTATTTAATCTCTGTGGGTCAACCAACCACGTCCTAATCATGGTTATTATTTTAATCAGTTTCGTATTCACATCTAGTCACGTATCTCACCACAGATTACACACATAAAATCTACACACGTAATGTCACGTAACAAGAAATAGTTGATCATATAACACTTTTAACCATAGTCATACATTGTAACCATAATATGTACTCAACGCTCGGGTCATATGGAATCATACTACACCAGACCTAGTTCACCCTACATATATTAATCATTTGTTGATATGAACCCATATAATACTTCGGCCCAATTACTGTTCGGTCCAGTTTGTCCTGCTTAATCCGAGAGTTAACACCCAACCCACAGACCATGTATAGCCCATTAACCTACCCGGCCCAACACTAGACAGTCCCCACTCATGCTCGGTAATCGCCAAACACCAACCCCCAAACCAAACAACTAAGTTCAAGTACTCATGTCATGCCAAATTAACATCTATACTCACATAATCAATCCATTCATTAAATTCTAGCAATTTTTATTCATCAATCCAAAAGTTATACAATAAAATCCATACACTTAATAAACCACGCATGAGCAGTCCTAACCCATCCATATTCAGATTACTTCTAATGCATTTTCCATGTCAAGTAACCTTGCAAATCAGTCGTTAATTCTTGTTTCACATACTTCTCTAGTTGCACAACAGTTTGTTTATATTATTATGATGAACTTCCTATTCTACAATTTCTACATGTGCACTTATCACCCAACATTAATGTTATCATAATATTAATCATAACAATCACATGGCTTACTTTGATATTACCAAACCAAATCTGACAACCCTAATAGAATATGCACATGGCTCACTTTGACCAATACTACAACACACACATGAGCCATCATTATCTATTATAATATTCATCATTGAACTAGCCAAGCTATGATTATCCTATCAATTTAACAAGTGAACTACTATGAAAATTTGCACACATCATTGCATCACATGGATCCTACAATAATAATTTGATCGATCACCACATATACACATCATGTACAAACATAATCAATCATAACAATCGATACAACTATCACTTATCCTCATGCCAATCGGCCCACAGTTAAATGTCACAACAAAACATACCTAAGCAGATGGTTTGTTAATCTAGCATCCACTTAACAAAATCAAATAATTAGAATTAGACATCAAAGCAAATGTACTGACCAAGAGGTTGTTCGAATATGGTGGGGCCTTGAAGGTGATGGTGTCTACTGCCGCATGTATGTTTGGAATAGGTAGGGTTTGTTGCAAACTTAAACACCCACCCCCCATAATTTACGTATTCTAAGAAGAATAGGAGGAGGGTTGGGCTGGTTTCATTACTATTGGGCTTGTGCTAATGAATCACAACACCAGGGTATCTTTAAGGGAGGGTGGGCCGAATTTACAATTAAAACAATAATGGTCCAGTGCATTAAAACAGTAGGTGCGGCCCAAACTATGCTAGTTCCCTAGATTAACTATTTGACACATAAAAAAAACGTTTAAACACAAGTAAACGTATCCAATCACGTTATACATTTAGTAATTACATTCTAATTACATACCAATCACCAGAAATACGAACGAGAAGTAACGAGAAACAGGATCGCGTGACTAAGAGACACCGACCTCGGAAGTTCGGATTGTCACATCATCCCCAACTTGAAAGAAATTTCGTCCCGAAATTTGGCAAAAAGCAGAAAGGAGTGAAGTGATAAATCAAGATTGCCGCACGTTTTCCCCAGGTGCTACATCATCCCTAACTTGAAAGGGAATTTCGTCCCGAAATTCACCAGCCATACCAGAATTAGATTGGTTATTGGGGAAAAGTCGAGGATACTTGAGTTTCATCTGGTCCTCTTGCTCCCACGTGATCTCCGGTCCACGTCTTGAGTTCCAACGAACTCTCACAATCAGAATTCGGCTGTGCTTATGAACCTTGACTTCTCGATCCATGATTTCGATAGGTTCTTCGACAAACTGCAACTTGTCGTCAATCTTCCGTTCTTGAAACGGCACAACCAGTGTTTTATCAGACCAACACTTCTTCAATTGCGAAACAGGGAAGACATCATGGACGTTACCCAGCTCAGCAGGTAACTCTAGTTTGTACACCACCTTACCAACTCGTTTCAGAATTCTAAATGGCCCGACTTAACGTGGATTAAGCTTGCCGCGCTTCCCACAGCGCATCACACCCTCTCAGGGTGAAAATTTCAACAAGACTCGCTCGCCTGCAGCGAACTCCCAGGGTGAAAATTTCAACAAGACTCGCTCGCCTGCACCACACCCTCCCAGCATGTCTTCGAGTGCCAGGAGGGTTCGTTTTCTCTGATCGTTTGCCCAACGGCGATAAGCAATGCTCTGGTCCTGACGTGAGCCAAGGGTGTTGTGTATTGCCTGACATAAATCAAGCATAGATCAAATTCAGAGGCAACAGGAGTTGGCACCTCGTGCCTAAAAAAAACCGCCTCTCTCGGAGGAACATTCACAACTGTGAAGACTCGTCAGTTTTCTTGATTGCAAGAAAGTGTGCTGGTAACTTGAGTCCATCAATGATCACCCATGTGATAATGTTTCCGTTTCGAGTTGTAAGTAGACTAGTGATGAAATTCATAGCAGTCTGCTCCCATCTTCCATATGGGTGTTGCCGGTTTCTGATACTTCGCCTTGACTTTCCCACAAGTCAAACGTCATACACATATATAGCTAGGCGGGTTTTCATGCCCCAATCCTTAGCACAAGATTTAAAGATCCAAACATCTTTCTTCAAAACTCAGGTGACTAGAATTTCGAAGCCGTTGTGCTTTGCTCAACACAATTTCCCTATCGTTGCCGTGAAATGAGATTCACATTCGTTCCACGAGGTAGTGAATAGCGTCCGTCTTGCCAAAGTTGCTCCTCCATGCCTCGCATGGACTCAACTTGAAAATTCTCCCTCGTTAGTTCTTCAGTTTGAACATAACCAGTCTGATCAGGTAAGTTAGAGTCGACAGTGAGCTGCAAAGTTCATCACGTGTAAGTTCCATAGTCATAATCCTCCCAAAAGTTCCATCCAACGATGCCATTTACTGATTTAGCTCTTTCGAAACCAGGGTACACGGGAGGCCCTTGTGATCGGTCTAAGTAGCGCATTCGGTACCGTCCAAGTAATGCCTCCAAGTAAATCCAAAGACCATGGTTTCCACCCCCGGTTGTGTGTCGTGCAATACCTCTTTGTAACTCCATTACGTAAGTCATCACTCTCTCGTGTTGCGTCGGTGTGTAACTGGGACTCTGATTTGGACCATCATGGCACACTACTAAATCACCCGCACCCTCGAGTAAAGACGATGCTCAGTGCATTGCAAAGTTGGGATTCGAAAGCTGAAAAGACGTCCTCCTGTATTGTCTTTCACGAACACAGCACCCTGCTGTGCTAAAGAGATTTAAGCTGCGCGACCTTTGAAAATCCTGTGATTAAGCTGCTATAGTATCTAGTGAGACCAAGAACTCCTGTATCCTCAAAGGAATCTTTGATGTTGATCAGTTTCTAACAAAATAGATCTTAGCGAGATCCACGTGTATTCCCACTTCGTTGTTTATATGACTAAAAATGTGTACTTCCCGAATCCTGAAGTCACACTTAGGTAGACTTCGTTGTTTATATGACTAAAAATGTGTACCTCCCCTAGAAGCTCTACGATGGAATACAAGTGCCGTTCATGGTGCTCCTTTCTCCTGGAAGTGATTCAAAATGTCCTAGATAAACACGGTTGGCAAATCTGGCAAGATGGGGTTGGCACATACTACTCATGTGATCCCTAGGGCTGCTGGTGTGTTGGGTAACTTTAAACAATGAGAACAGAAAATCGTAGTGGCCGTACTGTGCCTGTAACGCCGTGTTAGAAGTCATCCTCCCCTGGGTCTTCCATCAAGTGACAGTCTGATCTTAAGTCGGCTTCCGAATAGAAGCTTGATCATTGCAGCGGGTCAAGCAGGTTGTCGATGCGAGATAGAGGGTGACGGTCTATGATTACCACCTTGGGGTAGTCTGTACGCGTACGAAAGGACTTGTCCTTCATTTCCACAATAAAGCTCGGGCTCCCCAGAACAAGGAGCTAGATCGCTAAAACTTCCACCCGGTAGTTCCTGAAGTTGACTAGACAGTTCTTGCAACCCTCCTGGTGCAAGACGGTATGAAGTACGAGTGATCAAGGCTGCTTCTGGTGTGAGATTAAACTGAGATTCTGCCTAACAGTTGTGGAAGCAAGTCCGCAAGCTCCTCGTGTAACACGCCGGGGGAATCACGAACAATTGGTGGATCCTCGATCCTCTTTTCCTTAGCCTTAACATCAGTAACGGTTGCTAACGTTGTGGGGTAATCCCTCCGTAGACACTCCTGGCTTTCGTTGTTGAAATGACGCTAACCGTTGCGCCACTCTGACGCGTTGGAACAAATAACAATCCTCCACTAAGGAGAGGGATTCGTAGAACAACAGAAGAAGGGTCGATATCGAACACTTGTCCCACAAGGTCGAGTTTGCATCCCAAAGAGTACATTCGAGGCCTCTATCGTCTTACCATCGGCTAGTTCTACTATTTGTTTAACTTCTAAGGGTGTTGGGGTTATCCCCAATCGTCGACTAAATTCTAGGGACACATAACTCCAATCGGCACCAGAATCAAATAACACAGAAGCAATATGATTGTTTACAGGAAACGTACCGGTGACAACATTGCCGTCATTCCTAGCATCCCCTGCCCCAAGCTGAAACACCCTGCCCCGAGCACCATTACCCCCATTGTTGCCATTGTTGTAGTTGTTCCCAGCATTGTTGTTATTCGGGCGGTTGTTGTCGTTAGCGTTTTGATTTAACTGAGGGCAATCCCGCTTAAAGTGACCCTCGTCACCACACTGATAGCACCCCTTTCTGAAGCCCTGATTCTGCTGGGGTGGTTGTCCCTGCTGTCTCTGGTTCTGCTGGTTCTGTTGCTGCTGGTGTTTGGGCTATGGGGCCCTACAATCTTTGGCCTCGTGGCCCGCTTTACCACACCTATTACATATCCGTCCACACTGCCCGAAATGATGATAGCCACACTTGTTACACCGTGGCTTCCTCCCTACATACGAACCCTGACTTTGGCTACCTCCTTGGCCTTGATTGACAGAAGACGACTGGCTGATGCTGCGATTGTTATTGTTGTCTGGCCTTTTCTGAGTCTGACCCGCACTAGATGCTTTGTCGTAATCGTTCCACTTCCGCTTGTTATCATTAGCGGACGCAGTGGCAGTGGGTGCAACAGCAGTAGTGGTTGAAACACGCGGTGGTAACGAGTTACTCTCTACCTCTTGATCCACAATCTTGTGGGTCAAACGGACAATCTGTGTCAAATCATTGAGATGGGCTGCAGTGACCAAACTCTTCACACGCGGAGGCAGCCCCTTGATGAATAACTCAATCCTCCGAGACATAGGCCGGGACAAATTCGGGCACATGTCGGCCAGTTCATACGATCGCTTCACATACGCTTCGACTTCAGATCCTACCATCTTCAAGTCATAATACTCGTTTTCCAACTTCTGGACCTCATCCCGAGGACAATACTCCTCCCTGATCAGTTCTTTAAAATCATCCCAAGTTGTGGCATTCGCTGCCTCGATGCCCAGCAACTGCACTTGGGCATTCCACCACGTTAGGGCACCATCCGCCAAGGTACCCGCAGCATATTTCACTCTGTCCCCAGCGGGACAGTTACATATAGCAAACACGGACTCTGCTTTCTCAAACCATCTCAAGAGTCCCACAGCCCCTTCAGTGCCGGTGAAGGTCTGTGGCTTACAGTCCATGAACGTTTTAAACGTACAGACAGGCTGATTGTTCTGGGGATGCGCTTGCTGACCTAAAGGATGAAAGGAAACACATTATAGGAGTGAAAAGACGGGTACGCGATATAAGAGTAAAGAGTACTTGGTACATTCCGTACCAGCTTGATAGGCTGCTAAAGCCTCAGCCACACGGGTGTTGATTAGGTCAGTCAACTCAGCCTGAGTCATGTTAATGTTGCCACGTCCGTGTCCTCGTCCACTCATGATTCTATATATAGAGATGAACCGATTCAGGAAATCAAAACGAGATAGAAATTAAGTATCATGTTGATATCTATGTACTACCAAGTTCACACATAATAAGGCAGAACCCTTCTCACGCTTGATAAGCCTCACTGGGACTTGCATGCACCCCACGTTATTATTAAGTGTGCACCCATAATAATAAGGCAATTTGCATGCTTATCTCAGTGCCTCTTAGCTTGCGCTCGAAGTTTCCCCCGTTCACACAACACAACGATTGGTATCACAAGTTTACAATTCACATAAGTCGAAGAGTAGTGTCACACTATCAAGTCACCATAGTATCAAGTGTATCGTTTCATGCAAGTTATGAGTGTGTGACTACTAAGGAAGTAATGCATAAACTAAACAGAAGACGAACCTTGCAATCTGGAGCTGAGTGTCATGATCAATTCTTCGAAGGTATTCGGTTATAGTCTGGTTTTATAAAACGTTTTAAAACCTAGTTCGCTATAACCAGTGGCTCTGATACCAAACTGTAACACCCCCAAAAATACCACCTGCGGGAACTCCGCGAGGCGTGTTACGCATCAGAGTTCGAGCCACCAATCACATTGAACCAATGATAAATATTTAAATAAACATGTCATGAAATACCAATAGAAAATATCAAACATAGGGTTACTCCCAAAGAGTTGTGTAGCGGAAGCATATAGTAAATCGTTTAACAATTGTTTCATAGTAAATGTTCAAAACCAACGTTTCACTTATAAGTTAATCCAAGAGCCTCGATCCATGGCCACTCCAGCACTCCCAGATAGCAAGTCCACGTCACGAATTCTAGCGACCTGCAAGCATGCAGACAAGTGTGTCAGACGACGCTGGTGAGTTCAAGGTTTTGTTAACGTGTGTAGTTACCAGATATCTGTTAAGTCAACTCATCGTTTCGTTTTGGGATTGTTATTAACGTAGGAGAGTCTTATATACTGGAAGTGTGTCCAATATATACCATGGGAGTGTGCCCAATATAACCTGGGAGTGTGCCCAACCCCAATGCCCCTAACCAAGCATTGGTAATGATGTCCAGGTAACTAGATCACGCCCGTCCTTACGGCCCGGTGTGAGGGTGTCAAACCTAATAGCGCTATCAACTAGTTACCCCATTGCCTTACAGGCAACACGGTAGATGATCGATTCTGTGTTCAATAACCAACATCCCAAATAACAGTTTACCCAGTATTCCCTTTAGAAACGTTTACCAGATGTCCCAAACCACCGGGACGCATGCTTAGAAAAGTGCAGTGAACTCACCTTGGTTTGCTCGGTAATGCAATTTATTTAATCTCTGTGGGTCAACCAACCACGTCCTAATCATGGTTTAATCAGTTTCGTATTCACATCTAGTCACGTATCTCACCACAGATTACACACATAAAATCTACACACGTAATGTCACGTAACAAGAAATCGTTGATCATATAACACTTTTAACCATAGTCATACATTGTAACCATAATATGTACTCAATGCTCGGGTCATATGGAATCATACTACACCAGACCTAGTGCACCCTACATATATTAATCATTTGTTGATATGAACCCATATAATACTTCGGCCCAATTACTGTTCGGTCCAGTTTGTCCTGCTTAATCCGAGAGTTAACACCCAACCCACAGACCATGTATAGCCCATTAACCTACCCGGCCCAACACTAGACAGTCCCCACTCATGTTCGGTAATCGCCAAACACCAACCCCCAAACCAAACAACTAAGTTCAAGTACTCATGTCATGCCAAATTAACATCTATACTCACATAATCAATCCATTCATTAAATTCTAGCAATTTTTATTCATCAATCCAAAAGTTATACAATAAAATCCATACACTTAATAAACCACGCATGAGCAGTCCTAACCCATCCATATTCAGATTACTTCTAATGCATTTTCCATGTCAAGTAACCTTGCAAATCAGTCGTTAATTCTTGTTTCACATACTTCTCTAGTTGCACAACAGTTTGTTTATATTATTATGATGAACTTCCTATTCTACAATTTCTACATGTGCACTTATCACCCAACATTAATGTTATCATAATATTAATCATAACAATCACATGGCTTACTTTGATATTACCAAACCAAATCTGACAACCCTAATAGAATATGCACATGGCTCACTTTGACCAATACTACAACACACACATGAGCCATCATTATCTATTATAATATTCATCATTGAACTAGCCAAGCTATGATTATCCTATCAATTTAACAAGTGAACTACTATGAAAATTTGCACACATCATTGCATCACATGGATCCTACAATAATAATTTGATCGATCACCACATATACACATCATGTACAAACATAATCAATCATAACAATCGATACAACTATCACTTATCCTCATGCCAATCGGCCCACGGTTAAATGTCACAACAAAACATACCTAAGCAGATGGTTTGTTAATCTAGCATCCACTTAACAAAATCAAATAATTAGAATTAGACATCAAAGCAAATGTACTGACCAAGAGGTTGTTCGAATATGGTGGGGCCTTGAAGGTGATGGTGTCTACTGCCGCATGTATGTTTGGAATAGGTAGGGTTTGTTGCAAACTTAAACACCCACCCCCCATAATTTACGTATTCTAAGAAGAATAGGAGGAGGGTTGGGCTGGTTTCATTACTATTGGGCTTGAGCTAATGAATCACAACACTAGGGTATCTTTAAGGGAGGGTGGGCCGAATTTACAATTAAAACAATAATGGTCCAGTGCATTAAAACAGTAGGTGCTGCCCAAACTATGCTAGTTCCCTAGATTAACTATTCGACACATAAAAAAAAACGTTTAAACACAAGTAAACATATCCAATCACGTTATACATTTACTAATTACATTCTAATTACATACCAATCACCAGAAATACGAACGAGAAGTAACGAGAAACAGGATCGCGTGACTAAGAGACACCGACCTCGGAAATTCGGATTGTCACAGAAATGGTTTCCTCTCGACTCTACCTGAGGAATGTGAATTGCCATCCATTTATAGGAATGGATCTTGCTACCACAAAATTGAGCCATTTTCACCTATTGATCACCCTCAATCGAGGTTACCGGTGCGTTCGATGTTTATCGAAAATACACGTCAATCAATCCACTAGGAGCGATGTTTCTCACTCCATACATTTTTTTATCGAAAATACACGCCAATCAACCCACTAGGAGCGGTGTTTATCGAGATATTTTCAAGTTGTGTTCATGTTGAGACGAATGATGGATGTAGTGGGTGACAAAGTAAGTTTGAGCCTAAGTATAACAACTCTCCTAAAAACCTATAACACCCTGATACGTCCTAAAATACACCCTGAATACGAAAAACAGGCCCGAAATACCTTTAATTTAACAAAAATCAAATAAAAACAATATTTGATGTCGCTCGCGGGGCGCGACAGTGTTAAGGCAAGATGTCACGGGCCGCGACCCGCTGACACCAGGCGTAACCCTAGGCCGCCACGTGTCCATATCGTGTCGAGCCTATACCCTTGAGTCGACAACCCTAGAGCCTACCCTACTGCTCTCGCGGGCCGCGAAGGCCCTGCCTTCTGTTCTCGCGGGGGGGCGAGAAAGTCAAGATCAGGCCCTATAAATAGAGGCCATCGGCTTCAGTTGGAATTCGCTCATTCTCGCAAACTCTCTCTTAATTTCTGAAGTAATAGAAATAATTCTCGGGTATAATACCCACTAAAAAGCGAAGCTCTGCCTCGTTGTATGTATTATAACCCCTAGTTATGTATTAATTACTCTGTCCGATTGATCTAGAGCTCCGTAACGCATGTCTAGGCTCTTTCCGACTCAGTCGTTGGAGTTCTGTCTCGGGGGAAAGGTATAACTAATGTAAATTTGGGTTATGATACTAACGCGTGTGCATTGTTTAATTTAATATATTATAACCAGGAAGTCACAAGGAAATACCTAAATTAGCAATGTGAGTTAATCCTTCTTTTTGTAACCTGTTTTTACAAAACCTCAGATGTTTTAAATTATAATTAACAGTGATTGAGTATTTGTAAATCTACAATTATCGTCGGAGTTGGGGTTTTGTATACATAACTTGTTACTACACTGTGAGTACTAACATTACCACAAGTCAGGATTGACAGTACCGTGGGTGGTAATTAAAGTAGATGTAAACAAAAATAATTGTGGGTTGCCCTCAATGCTGTAAAATGATAAAACTTGTTTTGATTAAACTGGGATTCACTCACCAGTATTTCTTGCTGGTAAAATGTTTTTAAACGCGTTTCAGGTAATAAAATGTGAAAGCCAAATAAAAGCAAGCTGGAGAGCATTGAAGGCTTGGAAAAGTGGCTATAAAAGTTACCTAAATAAATAAGAAGTTTTATTTAAATAAATTAGGGTTTATCCCTAAAAACATGTTTGTAATGGAAACTTGGGTTTTTCCCAATATATTTATTAATTATAAAAGTGTGGTGTTTTACTTTGATAAACCATTTCCTAACTACGGTCCTGATGAAATTTTCACTGCCAAATTAATGATAAACACCAATACCACCAGCTCTGCGAGCTCGCGGCCGTCCGCCTCCCGAGGTGGGGGCCGGGGGTTGCGACACCAAGCACCCTTCATTGTGTGTATATGTATGTATATGCTTGTGTGTGCACTACTTGACTGATGGCTGACTTACTAATGTTTGACATCTTGTTTATAAAGTATGCTTATATATTGATGCCATTCCTTATAGGTTGGGGATCCGCTTCAGAAGGTTGCAATAAAGGGGATATAGTTGACTTATAAATCTTGGAATTAGAAATCTGATGAGAAGACCATGTTTAACAAGTAATTTAGTCATCATTCATTTATCATAATATATGGTTTCTTTTCTAGAAATTAACGAAACTTGTAACACATTTTCTCCACACTGTTTGTTTGCAGGGGAGTTTAATATTGTCAAAAAAAAAATTTAGGAATATCACCTTGCGTCTCACTTTAATCTTTGTTTCGAGTTTTGTACCAATATGGATTGTTAGTTTTAGATCTTTTTTTACTCATGTTCTTTAAACATGACTATGTGTTCTTTACTTTGACCCCACCGCAACGCCCGGGTTTTCCACTAGTTAGTACTAGTAAGACCAATGGTAATTCAGTAAAAGTGTTATTTTGTAGAAGTTAATTGAAAAAATTAAAACCCCACTAAACCTGCGAACTTCCCAGTTGTCCCACATTAAACATGAATAACCCTTTATCTCTTGTTTAATAAACCCAACAACTCACGCAACACCTTATATCTTCATCGACGTATGTGATGATATTATATAAACATCAGAAGTAGAGACTCAAAACTAGGGATGAGATCGGTATCATACCGGTACTGATACCAAAATACCGATACCGAAATTGAGGAAAAGTGGATACCGAATACCGTACCACACATATCGGTTTGGTACCGGTACGGTACCGATATCGGTACTGGTTTTTTTGGTACTTTACCGCATTAGTACCGGTTTGGTGTTTTTCATTCATTTACCCAGTGTTGTAAAGGTCGGATTCCAAGGTCTTGTACTCGACGAGTAGTCAGTCCTCGGAACCCCTCCGAGGCGATTTTCTCCTAGGGGGACTCAATTAGTCGTCGACGGTCAAACTCGGACAACATCAGAGAGTAGTCGGTTTAGTCGGGACTAGTCGGGCATAGTCGGTCAACCTCGTTTGTTGACTTTTCGGAGAGTAGTCGGTCTAATCGGGACCAGTTAGGCATAGTCGGTCAACCTCGTTTGTTTACTTTTCAGAGAGTAGTCGGGACTAGTCGGGCATAGTCAGCCTAGTAGGTCAACCTCATTTGTTGACTTTTATATTATACTTATTTTGACATGGATTATGCTTATTTTGACTTGAATTATGCTTATTTTGACATATATATATAATATCCAATAATTAATTTTCTTTATATTTACCATGTCCGAGTACTCCCCGAGTACTCCGAGTACACCCAACTCCCCTGTTGGCCAACTAGGGTCCGCCTAGCGACATCTGCAACACTAGTTTTACTTAATCTCCATAATTGATGGATACGAACCATTGTATTACAAATAAGTTTAAATTATCATACTAGAAGATTACAGGAATGAGTACACTTAAGCAATGCTTTTTACTGATGATTAAGATGTCATGAACAACTTAGAAGAAAAACAGTGGAGATAGGATATTGGTTTGAAATTCAGATCTAAATAGAGAAGTACAATATAATGAAAATTTCATAATGAAAGAGTACATGATAATCTGGCACATATGCATAACTTGTTTTAATCAATCGACTCAGTCATGTAACTACTATCTAGTATCCGCCTATTGTTCATTTCACAAACTATTCAAACACTTGTATTTTTAGTTTACAAAAACAATAAATAACTAAATTGAAATTTAAAAAAAAAAAAAAAAAAAAAAAGTTTATAAGAAAAATACACCACCCAAGTTAACCCATCTACCATTATTCTAAATATAAATTGAAGGATAAATTAATTAAATAGTGGCAAAAAAAAATCCTTGAAATTCCTTACTAAAATTCGGTACCGGTACCGATACCGTTATTTACCAATACTGAAATTTGAAAAAACTAATACCAATACCGGGAGTGAAAATTCGGGGGGGGGGGGGGGGGGGGGGGGGGGGGGGAGTGTTGCATCAGCACGTTATTATGATAACAACACATCTTGTTGTGCTGCTAATTGAAAGGTATACCAGGAAGCGAAAAAAATTATAAGAGAATAAACGATCACACAAAGACAACACAAATAATCATACATCCAGATCTAAATGAGCACATTGGTTATGATAATATTAGCACAGCTGGTTATGCTAAATGAAAGATTACCAGATTGCAAAAAGAAAATAAAATGGATAAAACCATCAGACAAAGTCAGCACAATAATTTATATCTCCAGATTGTATCAGCACATTGTTATTAAATTAGCACATATAATTTTGCTAACTTAGAGTATATGGGAAGCAAAAAAAACGCCATTTTGGAGAAACTAGACAAATCAAAACACATAAAAAAAGATCCAGCATTCTCGGAATAAAAAAAATCCATCTTGTTGGTGAATAAGAATCTAAGATTTAGACTATTAAAGTTATTTGGCATAACTTCCGTCGGTGCTGATCTTTCCATTGACGTTCCTTGATTTGAATCTTTGAAAGGTAGTGATAAACGAAACAAATTAAATTAACTGCATGAGTAGCGATTGAATAATTCTACGTTGTTTTTTTTATTGTAACTAGGTTTAAAGAAGTTTGCCGGGTTGCGACGAATTTCTTTTGTTATTTAGTCTGTGTTTACATGTGTTTTGAAACTACTACGGGCGCGTTGCGAACGGAACTGCTGACAAGAATAAAAAAGAAAATGTAGAAAAAAGACACTAAAAGATAACTGAAAGAAAATCAACCAAAAAAATTGTATGGTAACGATGTTGTTCGTATGAAACCCGTGGTCAGAGATGAGCAAATGGTTCTGGGTACCGGTACCAAATTTGCCGAACAGAAAGATCTTAAGTATCGGTTCGGTACCGACTTTTGGCGTTCCTGGTACTGGTTCACTATTGTTTTTTTACCTTCATATACCGGTACCGTAACCGGTATTTTCGGTATCAGTACTGATTCTGTATCGGTTGGCACCGAACTCATCCATACCCCTGAAACTAAAAAAAGAAAAAAAATTAAAAGTTGAAAAAATCAACGAAAAAAAAAAGTCGTACGATATCGTTGTTGTTCGTACGGTACCCGTGATCAGAGATGAGCAAATGGTACCGGGTAGCAGCACTGAATTTCCCGAAGCAAAAGATTTCCAATATCAATTCGGCACCAACTTTAGGAGTTTTCTGTACTAGTGCAGGTTTTTATCTTCATGTACCGATACCTATCAGAACCGTACCGATATTTTCGATACCAGTACTGGCTCGATACTGGTTGACACCAAGCTTATCCCAAACCGTGAGATTAAAAAAATGATTAAAGTTAAAAAGTAAAGAAAATAACTATTATTATATTTTTATAAAATTAAAATAATAAAAGTATTCATATATGATAAAAATCAAACTAAATGAACAGTGAATTTAGGGTATATTAGAATATGGGGTATGGGGCGGGGTTGTGGCGTGGGTTGGGTACAAACGCCCAAGTCACCACCCCGGGTAGGCTTGGGTTTCGGCATGGCCCCTTGGGCGGGGGTTTTAGCCTGGGGGCGGGGGTTGTGGCGTGGGTTGAGTACAAACGCCCAAGTCACCACCCCAGGTGGGTTTGGGTTTCGGCGTGGCCCCTTGGGCGAGGGTTTCAGCCCGGGCGTTGGATGGGGCTATCAAGATGACATGGCAGGATCTCATTGGCCAAGACAAGTAGCCGTTTGGGCTAGCCGTTAGCCAACGGCTATGTGTTTAAAAAAAAATATTCACTATAAATACTCACACTTCTATTCAGGGGCGGCTCTTATGGTGTGCGGGGAGGACTTCCGCACAAGGCCCTTGATTTTGAGGGGCATGGGATTTTTAAAAAAAAATTAATATATATGTTATTTTTCTTAAAGAAAATTGTACACACATACCAAATCTAATATAGAGGCACATTATCAAATACATTTTATGCTTTATAATTACCCAACTTAACATTAGGTTTATTGACCCAACCCAATACATTTTTATGCTTTATAATATATTGTTTATCGTTAAAGCATATGGGCACATTTTTCGAGCTCGAACAGGGTACGTGAATTCTCAGAGACGCCACTGCTTCTATTCTTTTTTTTTTACCACAACTACTCCACCTCTTCTATAATCATCTCTATCTTATTTAAAAAAAAATTCTCATCCAACCACAATACGAAAAATGAATCCTCATAATCATGGTTTTGACCCGAACAATCCGTGGGCATTCCAAGAAACACCTAGCCCAGCATCCAATCGTCCAATTGCTCCCTTTTTAATACACTCCACGATGTCGGATATGGCTGGTTACGCATCGTTTATCTCGAATCGTTTGAAGAATGATGTTGGTCGAAAACACTAATGCCTTTCGCGCAACGCGCGTCATTGAAAAACACTAGTTAAAAAAATTATATATTATTATAATATTAAAATTACTATTCATTAGTTTCTAATTTTAATATATGTATAACTAGGTTAGGTGCCTGTGTATTACACGGGTTGAGAAATATAAATTATAACTCTACAAATAACCAAAATATAAATGAAATTGCATAGGAAAAAAGATCAAAATTACAATTAGAGAAAAATGCCCGGATAGTCCCTGTGGTTTCACATTTTTTCACCTATAGTCCCTATCTTTCTAAAACTACTTGAATAGTCCCCAAGGTTTTCCGTTTTGTTCTCGGATAGTCCCTGGGTCTAACTTCAGTTACTTTTCTCTGTTAAAATGATGTGAAATGACAAAAATACCATTTCCTTAAAAGGCCAAACCACAGGGACTATCCGGGCATTTTTCTCTTTTTATTTATAAAACCTCACCACCACACTTCATCTTCAACCTCCACCCACCATCACCCTCCTCCACCATCACCGCCACAGGGACCCCACCTGCAACTCCTCTCTCCCTCCCTTTCTTCTCCGCGCCAACACCCCCACCCTAGCTGCACCCCACCTGCAACCCCTTCCATCTCTATTATGTCATCAAAAATCACAAACAGACACAAATAATCAGATTTTACACCGGAAAAGGAGTGGGAAGTGGTTTTACAGATCTAACGCCGGAAACAGGGGGAAGGGTTGCAAAATAACAATTGATTCTGACAGCACTTGTTCAATTTATGAGCAATCTTATAGATGTTGTAAGTCACTTCAATTTTGTTTTAGTGATTGCAAACCTCTTGAATGTAGAAACTAACCCCTGTTTTTAGTACTATGTGAAACAGAGGCATAAATGTTCCTCTCAAACCTATATTTGCTGTAATTTTGTTGAACTTTTTTGTTTATTTGAGGAATTTCAACTGTTTTTAACCTGATTTGAATTCACTGCCCGAATTTTCGGTTTGATGTTCAGTGAAATTGTGCCCCTGTTTTTAGTAGTATGTGAAAGAGGTAGAATTACTCTTCTCAGACCTAAATTTGATGTGATTTTATTACAAATTTGTGTTAATTTGAGGAAAATTTAACTGCTTTAGACCTGATTTGGGCCTCTGTTTCTGATAGTATGTGAAACAGAGGTATAAATGCTCCTTCCAAACCTAATTTTGAAGTAATTTCATTGCACATTTAATATTAATTTGAGGAATTGCAACCAGTGGCGGATCTAGGATTCCGACCAAGGGGTAACGTGGTATAAATAAGCCGTAACGAAATCGAAAAAACGTCAAATTTTTCCAAAATTTACACTAATTTTTCCAAATTTTTTCCGACCAAGGGGTAGCGGGGGTTACCCCTACCAAAGAGGTAGGTCCGCCCCTGATTGCAACTGTTTTATATAAAGGATCAGAGTAAATGAAAAGGCTTCGTATTTGCAAGGGATGCGATATACAACAATATATAAAAAGGGAAACCTAAAGAAATTAGGAGATATACATGGACTAGCAACAAGTGACGTATGACTTAGTATAACAATTTAATTCAGGTTGGGGTTGATGGTGGGATGGGGTTAGGGTAGATGGTGACACAGTTGCAGGTGACTGTGGCGCTGCTGTTGCCGGAACGCCACCACCGTCTACCATCGTCGTCTCCATCAACCACCACTATCGACACCACCTGTAAATCACGTAAGGAACCAAAAAAGGGGTGGATCCAAAAGGATCTAATGAAAAACGAGATGAAGAAGATGACGAGTTCAGATGTTACCGGAGTGACTGTGGCGGTGATGGTGGAGGAGAGTGATGGTGGGTGGAGGTTGAAGATGAAGTGTGGTGGTGGGGTTTTATAAATAAAAAGAGAAAAATGCCCGGATAGTCCCTGTGGTTTGGCCTTTTAAGGAAAGGGTATTTTTGTCATTTCACACCCTCTTAACACCCACTTAACAGAGAAAAGTAACTGAAGTTAGACCCAGGGACTATCCGAGAACAAAACAGAAAACCTTGGGGACTATTCAAGTAGTTTTAGAAAGATAGGGACTATAGGTGAAAAAAGGTGAAACCACAGGGACTATCCGGGCATTTTTCTCTTACAATTATAGTTCACAAACCTATAATTTTGAATATGTGAAGATGGCAAATGATATAATTAATAAACCTAAAAGAATCTCCATAACTGACCAAACCTCTGACATGATTACATATTGTAGATACATCATATGTGACCAAAAAGAACCCCATCATATCAAACATATAAGAAATATCTATTAAGACTCTTGGGTATGGGCCTCGTTAGAGGGCCGTCTCCTCCCTTTAGGCACGTCCAACACCGCCCCCTTGGGCCCGGCATGGCAAAGGCGTCGGATTTTGGACGCTGGAAACGGGCCAGAAAATTGAATGGGGTGGGCCCCCCTAACGTTAACCTGCAACCTTTTTAAAAAAAATAAAAAAAAATTCACCCCACCACTATAAATTAAACCCCTTTTCACCCCACTTTTTTACCAAACTACTCCCACTTTTCTCCCATTTTTATAAGAAAAACCTCTCCCAACCTTAAAAAAATTATGGATCCCTACAACCCAAATAATCCCAACTCAAGTTCACACCCGTTTTCGTCATCCGGCTACACACCCGTAATGGACAACGCTTTTGCGGGTTACCAACAAATGCCAAACGCTTTCAACCAATACCCGTTCAACCCAATGTCGTTCAACCCATATCAAATGCAACAACCCAACATGCCGTTCAACCCATATCAAATGCAAAAACCCAACATGCCACAAGCACCTCAAACACAAATCGAGGAACAAGATGATAAGATAGAGGTTGTGCCAGAAACGCAACCTGAACCTTCAAAAAAGAAAAATAAAAAGGGAAAGGGAAAGGGTAAAAAGGAAGACGCAGCGGCCAAACTAATGCAACAATGGACAAAAATTGAGGAAGAGGCGTTGGCGAAAGCATATATTAACTCTTCAACGTCTCCTATAATCGGTAAAATATAATTATTGTTATTTAAATGTAACTTTAGGTTGTTGTTTTTTAAGGTTTTATTTAAATGTAACTTTTTTTACTTTTATTTACTTTGTTTTCATTAATTATTTAAATCAAATAAATAATAATAAAAAAATTGAGGAGGAGCATCCCCACACCTTGGATAGTCTCCAAGGAGAGGGTCCTTCTCCTTTGCCTACGTAGCGCTTATGTGGAGAATAGTCCTTTGGAGACTATCCTCCCCCATACCCAATGGTCTAAGATTGAAGGACAAACAGTAGAACTCTTCACTTCTGAAATCATTCTTGAAAGAACAAAATTGCTCCCACAAATGTTTGCCTTATATTTTCTAACGGAATAGTCTTTATAATGAAGCGTTCATCTAGAAAATACACCACGGTCGAGACTACAAACGCTTTTGCTGAGATAATAAAATATGTCATGATTAAAGGTAAAAATTGCTACATACTTGATTACACAAACAAAAAGAGTTAATAGCCAAAATGGTCCCTGAGGTTTGCTCACTTTTGCTACTTTAGTCCAAAATCCAAATTTTTTAAATCTGGGTCCCTGAGGTTTGCATTTTTTTGTCATTTTAGTCCAAAAATGAAATCTGGTCAGATTTCTCAAAAAAAAACCTCAAGTTTTGTCCTTTTGCACAGGGATAAAATGGTCATTTTCATTTTATTATAACTAATTATTAATTAAAAATAATAAAACCCCTCACCACCATCAACCATCTCTCTATCTCCCTCCTTCACCCACCACCTCCAACAACACACCACCACAACCACCTTCAAACCTGCAACAACCTAATCACCAACCACCTGCAAACCGTCTTCGACTAACCCTCCCACCGCCACCGTCTCCACCGGAACCCTAACCCCAAACCTGCAACAACCCAAATCAGCAACCAACACGATTCAACCCACCACCCCTACTGAAAACCCTAATCCCAAGAACCTTCAAACCACCACTATTAAACCCACCACCCCATCCACCATCACAACCCCCCACCGTCTCCACCATCACCACCCTCACCGAAACCCTAATCCCAAACAACCAGCAAACAACCCTAATCACCAACCACCTGCAAACAACCTAGATCCATCCGGAAGAGAGAGAGGGAGAAGAGAGAGAGACAGAGGCGGTTTTGTTGTTGTTGTTCGTCGATTTACACCTCTAAACGCTGCTACTGCCGTTAGCTTGATGAGTATCAGCTAATAAAGGATTTACACAGAGGTTAGTGTCGCCGGCGTGAGGAGGTGGCGGTGGTGGCGATGGTGGCGGCAGAGAGGAGTAGAGGGAGAGAGAGGTGGTGGTGGTGCTTGTGAAGAGAGAGAGAGAGATGTGTGTGTTTATACCTCAGAGAGAGAGATGGGAAAATAAAATAATAAGGGTTTTATTATTTTTAATTAATAATTAGTTATAATAAAATGAAAATGACCATTTTACCCCTGTGCAAAAGGGCAAAACTTGAGGTTTTTTTTGAGAAATCTGACCAGATTTCATTTTTGGACTAAAATGGCAAAAAAATGCAAACCTCAGGGACCCAGATTTAAAAAATTTGGATTTTGAACTAAAGTGGCAAAAGTGAGCAAACCTCAGGGACCATTTTGGCTATTAACTCCAAACAAAAATAAAGGTATCGCTTGACTTTTGAGGTCAAAACTATGAATATTCAAGTTCAAATGTATATAGCTTGATAATCTGACATCAACCCATGTGTGGTGGGTTTATGCAGTCTTACTTTGGCCATCAGTTTTTCTCAAAGCTAAGAGGTCAAAAAAGGTTCAGTTCGAAAATTGGGTTCATATTGAAACTGACCAAAACATTACACATATTAAATCATCTTTCATGTTGACATTTAGAGAAATACTTGAGAGGGTAACTTTTTTATTTCAATTTTTTTATGTATCAATGTACTATTTTGTGACTTTGATTTATTTATTTTATTTTATTAACACAATTTAAAGTTGGTTTTACCTAAAAGTACTATAAATAAATCGTCAACATCTTTAAAGAAAATCGTTATTAAATACGATATTTTGTTTACATTTAAACTTTGATAATAATGGTTTATCTAAAATATTTACAATCTTATAAAACAAAATATGAATTACAATTTACAACATTTATGGAAACAATACGAAGGAGCACAAAAGCTCTTATGAAGGTACTAAGATGAACAAAAAAACCTAAGATGGATTAAAATAGAAAAGACCGTAATTGATAAAAAAACCTGAGGTCGCCTCACACCTAGGTGCGCTTTTAAAAACCAAGCATACTCAAAGCTATCAAATCCGTATCTTCAAATTCAAACCCTCAAATTAAATACCCCCTTAGAAGACTAAATAAACTTCAAACGAAGATAGATGACAAAAATCATTATGTTGATATAAAAAAATCAATAAGAGGCAGATAATTTTAATGACTGACATCTTGTAGTAAAAAACAGTCCTTTTAATCTCTTGGTTGCCATCGCAGCCTCTTGTATCCATCCTACTTTGTAGAACCATGTTATAAAAGAAAAAATAATTAATCGGATATTATTTAAATGTAATACAATTAAAATATTGAAGAAACCATCATAAAAATCAATAAAATAAAGAAGAAACATAACGAATGTCTACCCAACAATAGTTTTTGGACAAAGATTCGCAGTGACCAGCGACGGATTCAGTTTAATTATTTTGTTTAATTAATTGATCTTTGTGATTAATAAGATAATACTCACCTCTTGATCATCCAGGAGTCTAAGTGGAGACATGGAGTACCATATGCAATAAGGTATTTCATTGAAAATGTCACCAGCGTAAATTTTCTATCAGTTAGTTTGCTGCAAACAAAAACATATATAAGTTTTTAAGTTCCGGATGGAATGATCCATTAAAAGTTACACTTTCATTCGCTTAGGATATCTTGTTTATGTGTTCAAATAAATCTGATAATGCATACTGAGTGATGCCTGTCTTCCTACCGCTTATCTGCTGACATGTGAATATACATGTTGTAAATTGTTTAATTTACTAAAACGTTGTAATGTTCGGACTAACATCATCTTCCCTGCCCCTACAGTAGCATAAAGCATACCACCATGCTCATAAATTTAACAGTTTTGTGCTTATCAATCTATATTATTAATGTATGAATACGTTCTAATTTGTAAGAGATAAGGTGCTTACCTAGATCTGTTGAACTTCATATTCGTAGTCTTTCTTCCTCCACCATTTGACTTCCTAAAGTCAAAGTACACATTATCGCAGTCTTTATTTTCTTATGAAATATACTTGAATTTACTTAATCTTTTAATAATTCAACCTCTATCTCAGTCTTTATTTTTAGTTCATAGGACTTCAATAAGTCATCCCAAACCATTTTCTTCCTACCCAAAACTGGTAATGATATAGTTCACCCAATAATCCCTAATTTGGTGGACTTAGGTTAAATTTCACGAGGACTCGCCAACCTCTTTGTCCAAAATTATAGATTTAAGAAAAAGAGGTTGCCAGACCCCAACGCTGTTCAAAAACCCCTAAAATGATTTTCACCAAAAGTTATCATGGAATCTTTTGTAACCTAAAATGAAGAAGGGTGAGGAAAATCATACGTACCGAAGTTTGTTGATGAATCCAAAATACAATGAGTAACGAAATAAGTGAAGATGATTGAATCTGAAATCTGAATTATTTCTCCTGGTACCTTTTGTTTAGATTGAAAATCACCCAGCGATGGTGTCTTTGGGGAAGGCAAGGTGTGATTCAAATTTTGAATGCTCAGGGATGTTTTATTTGGTGTATGACTGACTTTTTATTTTGTACCTTGGACAGTCTAATTGAACATTCAGGGCAATCTCATTCTCTCTCCAACAATAGTGTAGATAAAAATGAAAAAACTAACAAAATTACACATAGGATTAATATAGGCCCTAACTATCTGCACACCCAGTTTGCCTATCTGCACACTTAGGGTTTACCTACGCAGCGTATTGGTCAATACGCAGCGTATAGGGTTAACCCTATACGCTGCGTATTGACCTATACTCAGCGTATATAAACCATGGATCTCAGTGCCTAATAACCAATCATTGCACAGAAAACAAGGTTTATATACGCTGCGCATAGCTCTCTACGCAGCGTATATAAACCATTAGACTTTTTTGGGTCATTTTGGTAGGTTTGAGGGATCATTTTTTCACAAAGTTTATATACGCAGCGTATTGACCTATACTCAGCGTATATAAAGGTCTGAAAATGTCATTTATACCCTTGTATTGAGGCTATACGAAGCCAAATACAAGGGTAGTTGTGTCATTTTTGTCTTATACGCTGCGTAGAGACCTCTAAGGAGCGTATATAAAGCTCCATTTTTGTATTTTTTTGTGCATTCCTTTGTTTATTTATAAAAAAAAAGTAAATTAATTGTGTGTATTTTGGGGTATTTCCATGTTTATTTATAAAAAAACAATATTATTAAAAATAATACAAATATTATGAATTATAAGAATTAAAAATAATACAAATATTAGGTCCCGTATTGACCTCGTATAAGCCTGTAAGTGTGATATCGTGTCGTATAGCGTCGTATAGGTCACGTATTGACCTCGTATAAGCCTATAAGTGTGATACCGAATCATATAGCGTCGTATAGGTCATGTATTGAACTCGTATAAGCCTATAAGTGTGATATCGTATCGTATAGCGTAGTATAGGTCACGTATTGACCTCGTATAAGCCTATAAGTGTGATATCGTATCGTATAGCGTCGTATAGGTCACGTATTGACCTCGTATAAGCCTATAAGTGTGATATCGTATCGTATAGCGTCGTATAGGTCACGTATTGACCTCGTATAAGCCTATAAGTGTGATATCGTGTCGTATAGCGTCGTATAGGTCATGTATTGACCCCGTATAAGCCTATAAGTGTGATATCGTATCGTATAGGTGTGGTTTAGGTCCCGTCTAATCCTATATGCATATACAAGACCTATAGGAAACCTATACGAGACTTATACTACACTATACTATACGATACGATACGATACAATAACACCCGTATAGGCTTCTATACGAGACTTATATACTATACACTATACGATACGATATGATGCAATACGATACGATATGATACGATGCAATACGATAAGATAATTTAATTTAAACGATAACAATATAATATATTTGTATTATTTACGAATAATATTGTTTTTTTATATTTGTATTATTTACCAATAATATTGTTTTTTTTATAAATAATTTTCTTTTTTTTTATAAATAAGCAAAGGAATACACAATAAAAAAAATACAAAAATGGAGCTTTATATACGCTCCTTAGAGGTCCCTACGCAGCGTATGAGACAAAAATGACACAACTACCCTTGTATTTGGCTTCGTATAGCCTCAACACAAGGGTATAAAAGACATTTTCAGACCTTTATATACGCTGCGTATAGGTCAATACGCAGCGTATATAAAGGGTAGTTTTTATTTTTAACCCCAAACATGTGGTTAAATTATCTTTTTAACCCTTATTGTTTATATACGCTGCGTATTGACCAATACTCAGCGTATATAAAGCTCTGAAAATGTCATTTATACCCTTGTATTGAGGCTATACGAAGCCAAATACAAGGGTAGTTGTGTCATTTTTGTCTTATACGCTGCGTAGTGACCTCTAAGGAGCGTATATGAAGCTCCATTTTTGTATTTTTTTGTGTATTCCTTTGTTTATTTATAAAAAAAAAAGTAAATTAATTGTGTGTATTTTGGGGTATTTCCATGTTTATTTATAAAAAAACAATATTATTAAAAATAATACAAATATTATGAATTATAAGAATTAAAAATAATACAAATATTAGGTCCCGTATTGACCTCGTATAAGCCTATAAGTGTGATATTGTGTCGTATAGGTCACGTATTGACCTCGTATAAGCCTATAAGTGTGATACCGAATCATATAGCGTCGTATAGGTCATGTATTGAACTTGTATAAGCCTATAAGTGTGATATCGTATCGTATAACGTAGTATAGGTCACGTATTGACCTCGTATAAGCCTATAAGTATCATATCGTATCGTATAGCGTCGTATAGGTCACGTATTGACCTCGTATAAGCCTATAAGTGTGATATCGTATCGTATAGCGTCGTATAGGTCACGTATTGACCTCGTATAAGCCTATAAGTGTGATATCGTGTCGTATAGCGTCGTATAGGTCATGTATTGACCTCGTATAAGCCTATAAGTGTGATATCGTATCGTATAGGTGTGGTTTAGGTCCCGTCTAATCCTATATGCATATACAAGACCTATAGGAAACCTATACGAGACTTATACTACACTATACGATACGATACGATACTATACAATAACACCCGTATAGGCCTCTATACGAGACTTATATACTATACACTATACGATACGATATGATGCAATACGATACGATACGATGCAATACGATAAGATAATTTAATTTAAACGATAACAATATAATATATTTGTATTATTTACGAATAATATTGTTTTTTTATAAATAATTTCCTTTTTTTTTATAAATAAACAAAGGAATACGATAATTTAATTTAAACGATAACAAAACAATATATTTGTATTATTTACCAATAATATTGTTTTTTTATAAATAATTTTCTTTTTTAATTTTTATAATTCATAATATTTATATAATTTTTTTATTTTTATAATTTATATTTGTATTATTTACCAATAATATTGTTTTTTTATAAATAATTTTCTTTTTTTTTATAAATAAGCAAAGGAATACACAATAAAAAAAATACAAAAATGGAGCTTTATATACGCTCCTTAGAGGTCCCTACGCAGCGTATGAGACAAAAATGACACAACTACCCTTGTATTTGGCTTCGTATAGCCTCAACACAAGGGTATAAAAGACATTTTCAGACCTTTATATACGCTGCGTATAGGTCAATACGCAGCGTATATAAAGGGTAGTTTTTATTTTTAACCCCAAACATGTGGTTAAATTATCTTTTTAACCCTTATTGTTTATATACGCTGCGTATTGACCAATACTCAGCGTATATAAAGGTCTGAAAATGTCATTTATACCCTTGTATTGAGGCTATACGAAGCCAAATACAAGGGTAGTTGTGTCATTTTTGTCTTATACGCTGCGTAGTGACCTCTAAGGAGCGTATATAAAGCTCCATTTTTGTATTTTTTTTGTGTATTCCTTTGTTTATTTATAAAAAAAAGTAAATTAATTGTGTGTATTTTGGGGTATTTCCATGTTTATTTATAAAAAAACAATATTATTAAAAATAATACAAATATTATGAATTATAAGAATTAAAAATAATACAAATATTAGGTCCCGTATTGACCTCGTATAAGCCTATAAGTGTGATATCGTGTCGTATAGCGTCGTATAGGTCACGTATTGACCTCGTATAAGCCTATAAGTGTGATACCGAATCATATAGCGTCGTATAGGTCATGTATTGAACTCGTATAAGCCTATAAGTGTGATATCGTATCGTATAACGTAGTATAGGTCACGTATTGACCTCGTATAAGCCTATAAGTGTGATATCGTATCGTATAGCGTCGTATAGGTCACGTATTGACCTCGTATAAGCCTATAAGTGTGATATCGTATCGTATAGCGTCGTATAGGTCACGTATTGACCTCGTATAAGCCTATAAGTGTGATATCGTGTCGTATAGCGTCGTATAGGTCATGTATTGACCTCGTATAAGCCTATAAGTGTGATATCGTATCGTATAGGTGTGGTTTAGGTCCCGTCTAATCCTATATGCATATACAAGACCTATAGGAAACCTATACGAGACTTATACTACACTATACGATACGATACGATACGATACTATACAATAACACCCGTATAGGCCTCTATACGAGACTTATGTATTATACACTATACGATACGATACGATATGATGCAATACGATACGATACGATACGATGCAATACGATAAGATAATTTAATTTAAACGATAATAATATAATATATTTGTATTATTTACGAATAATATTGTTTTTTTATAAATAATTTTCTTTTTTTTTATAAATAAACAAAGGAATACGATAATTTAATTTAAACGATAACAAAACAATATATTTGTATTATTTACCAATAATATTGTTTTTTTTATAAATAATTTTCTTTTTTAATTTTTATAATTCATAATATTTTTATAATTTTTTTATTTTTATAATTTATATTTGTATTATTTACCAATAATATTGTTTTTTTATAAATAATTTTCTTTTTTTTTATAAATAAGCAAAGGAATACACAATAAAAAAATACAAAAATGGAGCTTTATATACGCTCCTTAGAGGTCCCTACGCAGCGTATGAAACAAAAATGACACAACTACCCTTGTATTTGGCTTCGTATAGCCTCAACACAAGGGTATAAAAGACATTTTCAGATCTTTACATACGCTGCTTAGAGGTCAATACGCAGCTTATTTAAACTTTGTGAAAAAATGATCCCTCAAACCTCTCAAAATGACCCAAAAAAATCTAATGGTTTATATACGCTGCGTATAGACCAATACGCAGCGTATATGACTCTTGTTTTCTGTGCAATGATTGGTTATCAGGCACTGAGATCCATGGTTTATCTACGCAGCGTATTGGTCAATACGCAGCGTATAGGGTTAACTCAATACGCTGCGTATTGACCAATACGCTGCGTAGGTAAACGCTAATTTTGCTAGGGTTTGGTTTGCCAATAGGCACTTTAGTGTGCCAATAGGCACACCCTTAATATAACATGGGTGGGCTAGAATTTTGACACATCAGATTTATAATCTTCTTTTATTATATAGGAAGACTAGGTTTTTACCTGGGATTGCTTCCCGGGTTCGAGAAAGTTACTTTTCACAGTTTAAACCGGCTTCTATCCATTTCTTCCAAATTTTGTCCAGTTTACTCCAAAATCCCCTCTTAATCGAACATTTTCCATCTTGCCATCTAGAAGCCCTTTTAGTCCATCTATTCCACTAATAAACAGCCCAACTAACTCTGGCCCACTTTAGCACAACTCCCACTATGTCTCTCCACTGAAATCTGTTGGCCCAATCACATAGCCACCAGGCCCAATTGCATAGAACATAATAAGCAGCCCATACCCACTTCGATCCCAACCAGTCAGTCCACATATCTCTTTCCAGATTATATTTCACAATTACAGGCCCAATATTACATCTCTTACAATCAGCAATTATAACAAAGCCAAAATTTAGAGGCACCAGAATGATCATTACCGATCCAAGAGTCAACAGCCCAAAACTCAATTTCCCAACAACCCAAGCTCGCCTACAGTACTGTTTAGCAGTTGATCCCACAACCCATTCGAAGTCTTGCCAAATCTCTTTTAGATTAACAAATTTCAATACCTATAAAATTCTCCAAAAAATCCAAAACTCACAGTACCAATGCCCTGCATAACCCCATTTGTTTTCTTTTGTATAAAACCTCATCTGGCCCTCACCAATATGTCCACCCAGCCAATTTTTCCACCAGACGGTTTTTAACAAATCACCAAAACTCATTTTAAACCATAAGACCAGCACACAAACTATACCATAACAAGCTGCAATAACACTACCTGGGTCTTTTCTCTATGAGTGGCTTTTATAACAACAAATATAGGCAACATGTTTACCTTCTCGCTGATCCCATTTTTTACCACTCTTCCACTGTTTTATTAAAGGGAAAATCTTCAGCAAATTTATACATCCATCCACCTTGATCAGCTTAATACATCCGTCTTTACAATATCTTTGAACTATAGCAATCACATTCCAAACCCAGTACCTTCTTAACCATGATATTAACAAACATAAGCCACTACCTGAGCATGCCATCTTTATGCGACATTTACACTTCCATTTTCGCTCATTAAATTGACCAGTCTTCTTGCCAAAAATCCAATGATTTATTGACAGCAAAAGACTCTTCTTTCTCTTCTTCCTCTCTTCTATCACAGATACACTTCTATAAACATCGCCCCAAATCTCTTGCAATTGCCATTCATTAACACTTTTCTTAATATTCCCATAGTACCCCTTCTTGTCACCAGTCTCTAAAAAATCAGAACGTGACCCTATAGACTTTAGAATATCAATATACCAACCCATAAACCCATCCATACATTTATTCAGATCCCAACCCTTTCTACCTATAATCTTTCCTATATTCCCAAAATACCCTTGCCGTGTTAACTTTTTACTCTCACCAGTTATCCTGCTCTGCCATTGACTCCAACACTCCCCTAACATCCCAAACCATTTTTCCATCTCCATAACCACTGCCATCACTAATTGGCATTTTATAAACTTGATGTCAAGTAAGCACCACCTCTTATACATTCTACAATCTTTATCAGCACTTTTTAACTTCTGACAGTTGTTCTCAGAAGTTAAAATGCAGGGAACCTTCAGTCTCTTTATAATACAAACCATCATAACACATCTCCTTCTTCGAATATCACTCATATTTTCATATATCCAATATTCCCAAAATACCCCTAGCAGCCAAAACAACATAAGACAGTATTGACAGCTGCTATTGCCTTTCCTAATTTTCACAAACTGCCTCACAACTTTATTAACGTAACTGTGTAGGCCCCAAACCTCCCAATTTAGTAATTTCCCATTATTCCCAATATACCCCTGCCATTCTATAATACCATCCACATAACCACTAATTTTTTTCCTATTGCACCCACAACTTCTAATCAACCAGAACCATTTAATCAAACTTCGATCAGATAAGCTGCATCTTACAGCATCACAACCAACGATTGGCACTCTAATATTAACATTGTAACCCCTTTTTTTAGCAGTTTTAAACACTCTAGCATTTTCTTGAACCTCAAACCTTCTGTTTTTAATCGAGGACTTTCTTCTCACTAAATTCCCTCCATCTAACCACACCAGCAAGATTTCTTCATACCACCTCCCTATCATAGAAACCCAACCCCAAAATCCCAGTATACCCTTTGACCCAAACAAGTCAGAGAATAGAAGAAAAATATTAAGTTAGATCTTATGTTAGTCTCTTTATAGGTATTCATTTCTCATGATACCCAAAAGCAATAATTAAACAAAATTCAGAGAATAGACTTGGGCACATACATCAAGTTTTCAGATCCAGGCATATGCTTTTGCAGTATTGATGTGCGGTAAAGTGTTATATATATTAGGTATATATTTTAAGCCCCTTTAACACTTATTTTAGCCAAGTTTTAAATTTATAAAACACGATATTTTACTAACACTAAACACACATATGGGCAAGTGCACCCATCGTGAGCGTAGTATAGTGTTGGCAAGATACCGAGGTCGTCCAAGGACACAAGAGCTTTTAGTACCGGTTTATCCTCAACTTCTAATCAAAATAAAAAGTTTAGAAAAATGTTTTAAACTAATAAAAATAAAAACTAACTAAAATGCTGAAAATAAAAATAAAAGAAAAACAGATAGACAAGATGAATCACTTGGTTCCGACTCGTATCTAGTATAACCTTTGATTATTTCCGCACTTTTGCACATATTTAAGAGATTATCTTAGTTATTGAAGTAGGCCCCTCTTTTGAAGGTGACGTTACCCTCACCCCAGTAGTTTGAGTCAGCAAGGATACAATCCTAAAAGGGTGGATTATTGGAAGATAATTAATTAAGTTATTAATGCAAATTATGGTAGGCCCCGCTTTTGGCGGTGACGTTACCCTCGACTAAATAGTCTGAGTCAGCAGGGATACAGTCCTAAATAGCCGGGTTATAGTATTAATAGTAGTTAACTTATGAGGGGATCAAAGAGTTTGGACCCCCGCCATCCAATACCGTGAAGTATTGAAGGAGGTCCTACTAAATTTGACCCAGGTCCATTGCAGGACCTCTAAACGCTGAACAATGGCAAGACCTTTACCAAACCGTTCCCTTAACCCCCGACCAGGTAGCCAACATACCTCCATATAGACCGTGGAGATATGAATGGTGAAAATCTTTTATTTTATATAGACAGTAAAATAATGCCAAGACACCACGGACAAACGATAAGGAAAGATCACCTTCAACATAAGTAACTAGTTATTAAAGTCATTAATACAAAACCAAATAAAAAGTGCAAAAGATTAGAAATAAAAAGTATTATACTAGACACTTTGTCTTCACCAAGTGATGTAAGAGACTTAGGCAAACATGGCCTTGATTGTCAAGAACTCTTACGATCAATCTTGGATCCCGAGACGACTCACACACTCTACGATGGACAATGGATGATGGTGGTGGATGATGGTGTTGTGATGGTGGTGGGTGGTGGATGAAGTGTGAGAGAGGTGGTGTGCCAAGGGATGAGTTGAAATGAAACCAAGCACTCCTGTTTATAGGCTGAACAGAAGGCTGGGCACGGCCCCGTGTCTGCTGGACACGCCCCCGTGCCTGTCTGACACTCTCTCTCTTCATTAATTGTAATTCGCAATTACAATTAATGTGCCTGCTGTACTTTCGCCACGCCCCCGTGTTCACTGGACACGGCCCCGTGGTGGGCAATAGAAGCTTCTATAGGTTTGTCTTTTCTGCTGCTTCTTGGGCACGGCCCCGTGCTGGCTGAGCACGGGGCATGTTCAGTCTTCTGCCTTCTCTATTCTGCTTGGGAAGATGCCGTTGAGGGATCGGGCAGTCCACTTATGTTCCTTTTCTTGTATTTATGTTGGATTTAGCTGCCTTTTTGCTTCTTTTGTGAATTTGAGCTCATTTAATCCTGAAAATACAAAAGGAAGACAAAAACACTCTTTTTCCAACATTAGTACTTAAAAAGGGTTAGTTTTATGCCTCATTTGATGTAATTTATATGTTGCATTTTACACACATCAAATACCCCCACACTTGAACTTTTGCTTGTCCTCAAGCAAAACTCTTTAATATGTGGCTTACACTCCCAAATGGAATGGAATGGGTGGAAGAGAAGGTTTTGGCTTGTCATAGAGTGTTGGGAATCCAAGATCTTTCTGGGTTTTATTTTTATCTATTTACAATCCTATTCGTTATGATTTGTTTAGAACGTTTCATAGGAGAAATTACTTATTTGGGCATAACATGCCTTTTTTTAAAATTCCATTTATATACTAGTTCACATACCTCACGGGAGAAATCACTCACACTCGGCCGAAGGTGTATTTTTAGTGAATCACTCGAGAGCGGTATGGAACTTATTCCTACCATAGGCTTGCCAAGCAATCAATCCTCCTCCTTTTTAACTTTTATACCTTTGTTAGATATCAAGAGGACTTTGTGGGTGAAGGGTTAGGCTTGGGTTAAAGGTAGGTGGTTGGGTTAGTGGTTAGTAAAAGGGTGAAAAAGCGTAACAAGTGTCGGTTTTCGTAGGACTTTCTATTTTTGTAACTTTTATTTTGATGAAGCTATTATTCAAACAAAGTTATTTTTTTTTGATGAACTTGTTTGTTTATTTTCTTTTGCTTCATCATCAACACATTTTTTTTTTCGAACGAACATACGAAAAACCGAACTTGTTACTAAAACAAAGGGTTAAAAATGAAAAAGGTTTTGGTGGGTAAAAGGGTGTTAGGTTTGGGTTATGAAATGAAAAGGTTTAGGCTCAAAGGGGCTAACTAGGGGGATTTTTGGGTAGGTGGTAAAAGAAAAAGAAAAAAAATGGTGTAGAAATAAAAAGGGTTAGTCCTAATGCCTCTATCATTTACTTACTCGAGTTTAAGTTGATAAGGACCGGGAATGTATCGTCATGGCAAGTTCTAAAGTCGTAAGAACCAAACGGCTATTCACACAAGAAACGAAAAATGAGCGTTTAGTTAAATGATATGTAATTGTATGCTCAATAAAGGCTCAAAACTCACTTTTGTGGGAATGGGTTTTTATGTGATCAAGTATATCAAATTTTAACTAAGTTCGCCATGCCTTTTCATAATTTTCTTATGTTGGTTCTTTTTATCACTACGCTATCGGTTGTAAATTCGTAAAAATATAACCTTTTTGAGAACTTGAATTTCCCGAGTTAAACCTAGACAAGTAAAAAAAATGAAATTTTTGAAAAAAATTTGGGGTGATTAGCGGTTCCAATAGAGTTTTGTGTAAGGCTTGTATTTAGGACTTGCAAAATTTCAAGGTTTTAGCATCCCCCCCACACTTAAATTACACATTGTCCTCAATGTGTCCCAAAAATAAATTTTTAGGTTGATTAGATGTGTAAAATGGTGTTAAAAGCAAAGATTTATGTTACTGGTAGTCTGGACACGGCCCCGTGGGGACCGGACACGGCCCCGTGTTCAGGTGCCAGTAACAAAAATTAAAGAAAAGAAATAGAAGCCTGGACACGGGGGCGTGTCTGGTGAACACGGCCCGTGTCCAGTTACCTGAACTGGGCATTTTTTCTGCAGGGGGTTCAGCACGGGGCCGTGTTGGTTGGACACGGCCCGTGTTGAACCTTCTGTAATGGAGAGATTGATGTCGGGTTGCCTTGTTCTTGTGCATGGGATCATTTTTCTCGTTCCCCTTTTCATCCTTTACCACCATGAGTGTGTTTTATTTATTAAGAACCATCCAAACTTTAAAAACCATCATTTCATTGCAATTATAGAGAGACCTTACATAATCCTAAATTTATATTAAACTAGACATGAAAACAAAGAAATATTAGACCATGGAGTTCTAGCCACTACTTTATTTTAATTAGCAAAATTTCCAAGAGCTACTAATCTTGGTTAGACAAGGCCTTTTAGAACTCCTTCTTCCGGGTGCGGCTTTCCTCACATGTCGGCGAGCCACTCCTCCACCTCCCTTGGAAGGAGAAAAGAAGGCTCATTGGCATTAGTTTGAGGAGTTTCGATTTCCACCGGGATCTCTTGTTGGTGTTCCACGGGAAGTTCCGCCGGAAGGTCTTCCCACCCGGTAGGGTTGTTAATTCCGAGTGCCAGGTTCCAATCCTGTTGAGGGAGGACTGGTTCCATCGGGGGTGCTACAAGAATATTTAACCTCTGGTGCAAGAGGTTAATTTCTTGGAAGCTGCTTTCGAGTCCCACCGTAAGATCATTAATACGGTCGATTAGGACCTCCTCTACTGATGTCATTTCGTCGAGAGCCTCCCTTAATGCTATCACATAGTGCACAAGTGTAGCTTCAACGGAGGGCCTCCTTCCTCTTCGGCTGTTTGATGAATGCACGGAAGATGTTTCGCTGTTTTCACTTGACATTCTACGAAAAATAAACTGAAAAATAGTTTATTTGATGAAACAGTGTTCGGACACGGCCCCGTGCTCATTGAGCACGGCCCCGTGTTCATCTTTCTGCAGAATTTTGAAACAAGGAAACTTGAAATTTTAAGTTATTTTCTGAACTTGTGGGGTCTTTTTAGACATTAATAACTTAAAACAATGTTACATAACATATTTTTACCAAGATTCCTTGAACAAAACTCATTAATCCCTACCACAAAGTTGGAAGAATTCAAACTTTTAATGGTAGTTCTTGGAGAAAGATGGAGAAGAAGGAAATGGCTAAAAGAGGAAAGGACAAGATGGGTTGTTGGAACCTTCTTTTAGACTTACCTAGGATAGTTGAGAGAAGATTCCTTCAAATCTCTGTCCAAGTTGGTCCAAATGTGCAGAATTCTTGGCTGCATTTATAGAAAACGACAGCATCCTGGACACGGCCCCGTGTCCATTGGACACGGCCCCGTGTGCAGGTGGAGTTCTGACACAGATTGTCCGTATTCTGACGTACTGATCAGAGGGGAATCTTTTGGTGGACACGGGGGCGTGTTGGCTGGACACGGCCCTGTGTCTAGGGACTGTTTTATGAAGTTGTCTAGTTTTTTAAGGAACTCACTAGTATCGGGTGGCTCCTGATTAGTTGGAACAACCCCAAAGTGCCTAAGATACCTTAATTGTCCTAAACTAAGGCGAGAACGCAAGAGGTTGTCGGTGAGGGTAATTCCTATTTTCATTCTAGGTGGACAAGTCCAACCCTTTCCCGGGCTCTCGTTAAAGAAGGTGTATGCCGAATCGCTCAGGTCTATGTATGCACCGAACGAGGTCGATGGAGAGTCCTTCACGGCACAATTAGCACAGGGACGACTATCGTCCAAGTCTTTGCTAGGTATGAAGGTATTTTTGGGAGCAACGAGGTTGTCGGAATGCGGTTCCAACATTTCTTCATGGTCATCGTCTTGGGGTGGATCAATAAAGTCCTTCCTAAGCTCTTTTAACCAATTCAGAACTAGCTCTTCTAGTTGAAATAACTCGTCAAGGAGCATTTCCCCTAGAATATCTGGCTGGGCGCATTCGAGGGAGAGATAGTGCTTATTTTTACTTTCGCCCCTCTTAAGGTTATAGGGAATCAGTGGGTCTATGTAGTGGGGCCTATAATTTAGAAAGTAACATTCTAATTCTTTATGTTCGCCTCCACATAATTGACACCACGTACCATAAGAGTGCCGAAAGTAAAAACAATTACTATCACTCATGTTTATGTCAGAAATTACCAACCGCCGGGATCTAACGGTTCTGTTTTCAGTAAGTGAATCTTGGGCACGGGGGCGTGTTGAGTGAGCACGGCCCCGTGTTCAGCTTATTGTCTGACTTAAAATAGGATTGCCAGTTCCAATGATTTAGCATGGGGGCGTGTTCAGCGGGCACGGCCCGTGCTGAGCTCTGCAGAAGCTGAAAAACTAAGAAAATCCTAAAAAAATTAAAAAGAAAAATAAAAAAAATGATTAGGCCGTTGATTCCTAACTTTCTTAAAATCCTTGTGTCCCCGGCAACGGCGCCAAAAACTTGATGTGCGGTAAAGTGTTATATATATTAGGTATATATTTTAAGCCCCTTTAACACTTATTTTAGCCAAGTTTTAAATTTATAAAACACGATATTTTACTAACACTAAACACACATATGGGCAAGTGCCCCCATCGTGAGCGTAGTATAGTGTTGGCAAGATACCGAGGTCGTCCAAGGACACAAGAGCTTTTAGTACTGGTTTATCCTCAACTTCTAATCAAAATAAAAAGTTTAGAAAAATGTTTTAAACTAATAAAAATAAAAACTAACTAAAATGCTGAAAATAAAAATAAGAGAAAAACAGATAGACAAGATGAATCACTTGGTTCCAACTCGTATCTAATATAACCTTTGATTATTTCCGCACTTTTGCACATATTTAAGAGATTATCTTAGTTATTGTAGTAGGCCCCTCTTTTGAAGGTGACGTTACCCTCACTCCAGTAGTTTGAGTCAGCAAGGATACAATCCTAAAAGGGTGGATTATTGGAAGATAATTAATTAAGTTATTAATGCAAATTATGGTAGGCCCCGCTTTTGGCGGTGACGTTACCCTCGACTAAGTAGTCTGAGTCAGCAGGGATACAGTCCTAAATAGCCGGGTTATAGTATTAATAGTAGTTAACTTATGAGGGGATCAAAGAGTTTGGACCCCCGCCATCCAATACCGTGAAGTATTGAAGGAGGTCATACTAAATTTGACCCAGGTCCATTGCAGGACCTCTAAACGCTGAACAATGGCAAGACCTTTACCAAACCGTTCCCTTAACCCCCGACCAGGTAGCCAACATACCTCCATATAGACCGTGGAGATATGAATGGTGAAAATCTTTTATTTTATATAGACAGTAAAATAATGCCAAGACACCACGGACAAACGATAAGGAAAGATCACCTTCAACATAAGTAACTAGTTACTAAAGTCATTAATACAAAACCAAATAAAAAGTGCAAAAGATTAGAAATAAAAAGTATTATACTAGACACTTTGTCTTCACCAAGTGATGTAAGAGACTTAGGCAAACATGGCCTTGATTGTCAAGAACTCTTACGATCAATCTTGGATCCCGAGACGACTCATACACTCTACGATGGACAATGGATGATGGTGGTGGATGATGGTGTTGTGATGGTGGTGGGTGGTGGATGAAGTGTGAGAGAGGTGGTGTGCCAAGGGATGAGTTGAAATGAAACCAAGCACTCCTATTTATAGGCTGAACAGAAGGCTGGGCACGGCCCCGTGTCCGCTGGACACGCCCCCGTGCCTGTCTGACACTCTCTCTCTTCATTAATTGTAATTCGCAATTACAATTAATGCGCCTGCTGTACTTTCGCCATGCCCCCGTGTTCACTGGACACGGCCCCGTGGTGGGCAATAGAAGCTTCTATAGGTTTGTCTTTTCTGCTGCTTCTTGGGCACGGCCCCGTGCTGGCTGAGCACGGGGCATGTTCAGTCTTCTGCCTTCTCTATTCTGCTTGGGAAGATGCCGTTGAGGGATCGGGCAGTCCACTTATGTTCCTTTTCTTGTATTTATGTTGGATTTAGCTGCCTTTTTGCTTCTTTTGTGAATTTGAGCTCATTTAATCCTGAAAATACAAAAGGAAGACAAAAACACTCTTTTTCCAACATTAGTACTTAAAAAGGGTTAGTTTTATGCCTCATTTGATGTAATTTATATGTTGCATTTTACACACATCAAGTATGCAAGTCCATACTGCAAAAGTCAAACCACTGTTTGACCAAAGTCAAACCAGTGTTTGTCCAAAGTCAAACCACTGTTGGGTTAAAACAGTGTTATGAAACCACTATTGGGTTAATAGTGTGACACACCCTGGCTTTGCGGAAGCGTGGTTATTTTGGTGTGACTTCTTAATACCATAGCTTAATCATAACAAGCTATATGAAATAAAAACCATGCAAGATCATCCATTAAAATAAGTTTGAAGAGTAAAGAACCACAACATTGTCTTAACGGATATCACATCCTAACGAACATAAACAGTGTTCAAAAGACACAACACCAACAAGAAATAAACACAGTTTAAGAACTGTGACTCGTCCAGGAAAAAGTCACATCCCTTAAACTCGGATGACCTCGAGACTAATGCAGCGGGAAAACGTGTCATACCGCGCCAGATCCTTTAATTCCCTGAAATACATGTAAGTTGAAAAATCAACAATAATGTTGAGCGAGTTCATGTGTAAGTGAGTAAATAAACCTTTGTATGTATAAAAACCCTGGTATGTAGCAAATAAGGAAAAAGAGATCACCAATGGTTTGCAAGGCCATTGATATGTGTGAAGTGCAAGTAGGAAGACTCAAACCTAGCAGATTTATGCGTTGGGTACAAAGTCACCCCGAGGTCCGTTCTGTTTGGACCTGGAATTGGGCTCGCTACACCCAGATAGATCTACCGCTCCTGCCCCTCGGTCCTACCTTGAGGATTAATGGCCTCAAGTTTCCGCCTACCCACTCACATGATCTGAATAATAACCCTCCTTACGCTAACCATACCATGTAAGAATTATTCGTAATCATAGTAACATGTATTTCACCCCCGCAGTTTAGAAAACTGAAAACAGTTAGAGAAAAGGGGGACATGAACTCACAGTGGTGCGTCTCTACCAAGTATATCTCCTGATCAAGCAGCTGTGCGACGACCTACACGTACTAAATCTATTAGACGGACGGCCGTGCCTTAGCTTAAGGTTTAAGTTTTTGGGAAATAGTTAGACAACTATTTCGTGTTTATATTTTTTTTGTAAATACTTGGTAATTATTCTCCTTCCCAAGGATGGGGGATTTAATACATGCGTGTTCGTAAAATTCGAAATACATTATTAAGTCTCACTTAATATATTTTATTTCTTACTTCAAAATATAAATATTCTTCCCAAAATAATACTTTGACAAAAACACGCGCTCATAAATATTTTCTTAAAATGCGTAAGTTACGTTTTAAAGATCAGGTGGTAATAATTATACCGTTGTAACTTATTATTTATTATGAAGGTGTTTGTATTATTTTTTGGAATCGTTAACATTCGGTAATATTATTTTTACCCTAAAAATAATATTTGTATAGTTCACAAAATAATCATAGAAATTCACAAGTGTTGTTATGAAAAACATATATTCTAAATATATATATTTCACGTTTTATTTTGTGAAAATCCCACCTCCGACACTTAGAAATTTTGTAAATAGAATCGTGGCGAAATTTACATTTTCGAAAACAAGTTAGAAATATATTTATAATACTTGTGATGAAAATATTTTCAAGTGTTAGGTTTTTGGAAAAATTTCGCCAGAGTTTCCCCTGTAACTGGAGGTGGCCACGCTTTCAAGCGTATCATTTTCTTTTAAAATCCAAATCAACAATTTCCTCAATCAACAATAAACAATATTCAACTAGTTAAAATAGATATAATCGCAGAAATACATGAACTTGTGGTTTTTCCAAAATATGTAGTATCTTTCCATTATTTTTAGTGGATTTTTGTATAGATCAATTTGGTTTCTTGAAAATCTTGCTTTTAAAGAAGTTACATCTTTACAACTTCTTGTCAACATTTACAAAAATAGTTCTCTTGTCAAAACTTTGTGTTACACAAGTGTCTACACACTTGTGTGTTTACAAAAATCACTCTTGTTCAAGTAAAATCCGGTTTTAGAAAATAAGATTTCCTTGACACTTGGTCCTTTGAAAATACCGCTTGTAGATCCGTAGATCTGCTAGTTTACAACTCTATTTCATAAGAAATATTGATTTTACACAAGTTCATGCTTAATGTGTAGTAGTGTTCATCATTTAACCCCTTTGTACACTTAAACAAACTCTATGCCATGATTCTTGATCATGACTAATCCGGGTTAGATGATGATCCGAGCTACTACAATCATAGATCAACACTAAATAATCACAACAAAACAAGTCTTACAAGTTTTACACAACTCTATAGCTTTTATCCAACTTATTTCTCATTCTTGTAAACTTTTAGTATGTGGTTTAGTATGTTCATGATTTTCACCCGACAAAGTTCATATTAACCACTTTAGAATAGATCAAGAGTGTGTTTGAAGTCACTTACTACTAGCTCGAGGCTAGGGAAGAAACTAGTCGAAGATTGGGTGGATAAAAGCAATGAGGTGAGGTCCTTCGCGTTCCGAATGCACCGAGCTCCTTTGTATGAGATCCTTAACCCTTGTATGCACTTGGAATGGGTTGAAGGAAATCGAAAATGGATGGATGGTTGTGGGTGGTGTTCGGCTGAGAACCAAGAGAGAGGGAGAGAGTGTTTTGTGGTTAAGTGTTGTGATGAAATGAACATGATGGTTTAAGATGGTTACTTATAGACAAAACCTTTCACAATTAACCAATGGTTTTAGTGTCTACTAGATATTAAACACATATGATTATTATAATCAACAAAGGACAAGGGTGTCCCCCTAGGGGATGAGTTCGGTTGAGGGGGGGGGGGGTTATCCGGTTCCATTTCAACCATTAGTTAGCCATTTAGTTAAGTAATTAGACGGTGTAACCATTTACTAGCATGTTATGCATTATGATGGGTGTTAGGGTATCCGGGGACCCTAGCTGGTTTAGAAAAAGAAAAACAATGTGAATGGCAATATTTTTATGTTCCAGGTAAAGTCCGGTTGTTCGGTTGGATAATAATCCGTTAAAGCGCTTAACAAAGCTTTAAAGTGTCGTTAATACTATTTCTAGTGACCCAACTTATTCCCGACACTTTGGAAAGTGTCTAGTGATGTTTTTCTCATGTTTTGGCACTTATTAGTTAGCTAGATGCTGAATTTTAATTAAAGTGTTGAATTTTGTACTTAAAGTACGTTTTAGGCACATCCGGTCACTGTAATCTCATTCCTAGTGACGCAGTTCTACAACCCTTATATCCCTACACTCACCACTAGTGTAGCAAACTATCTCAGGCTCTTACAGGCCTTAGAGGCAGTACCTGCCTGGTGCTAGTTATGACAGCACGTTTAATAGGTTATCCGTTCATTGTGCTACTGTGCTTTTGGTGCATCAAGGTTGTCACAAAGGTGCTGTAAGCAAAACATGGAGTGACAGCAAGTAAAGTATGATGCAAGTAAGTACATGTATCAGCATTCAAGTAGCAGTTTATCCACAAGTTCAAGTAAGCACAGTAATTAAGCAGTAATTAATTATTAATTAAGTCGTACGGATACCTGGTTTAGTGAGGGTTGTCACATTCTCCCCCCGTTAGAAAAATTTCGTCCCGAAATTTTAAGTTCTGCTTCTACAAGCAGGGTTCTTGGGAAATAGGTGGGGGTATTTATCTTTCATCCGGTCCTCACGCTCCCAGGTGTATTCAGGACCATGTCTGGCATTCCAACGAACCTTGACGAGCTTGACACTGCTCCGGCGGGTCTTGTTTACTTTCCAATCCGTAACCTCAACAGGTTCTTCAACGAAATGGAGCGTGTCGTCAACATGAATCTCGTCGGTGGGAATGACAACGGTATCTTGAGTTGGACTTTTCTTCAGGTTGGATACATGAAATGTATCGTGAACTCCATTCAGTTCAGCAGGTAAGTCCAGCTTGTATGCTACTAGCCCTATTCTTTCCAAAATTCTGAAAGGGCCAATGTAACGCGGATTCAACTTCCCACGCTTTCCGAAGCGTGCCACACCCTTCCAGGGTGAAACTTTCAATAAAACCATATCTCCAACTTGGAATTCCAAATGTTTCCGGTTTGGATCTGCATAGGCTTTCTGTCTGTCGCGAGCCGCTTCGATGCGTTTTCGAATCTGCGCAATCTTGTCTGTCGTCTCTTGGACGATTTCGGGACCAACAAGCTGCCTATCACCTGCGTCAGCCCAGCATAGGGGTGATCGACACTTGCGTCCATAAAGAGCTTCAAATGGCGCGGCTCCAATACTGGTGTGGTAGCTGTTGTTGTATGAAAATTCGACCAGTGGCAAATGCTTATCCCAGCTACCGCCCAAATCCATAACACATGCTCTCAGCATATCTTCCAAGGTCTGAATAGTCCGCTCGCTTTGACCGTCGGTCTGAGGGTGAAATGCAGTGCTCAGATTTAATTGTGAGCCAAAAGCTTCTTGGAAGGATTGCCAAATCCTTGATATGAAACGTCCATCTCTATCAGAGATGATCGAGAGAGGCACTCCATGACGTGCGACGATCTCTCGCATGTATATTTCTGCCAGTTTGCTGGTGTTATCCTTCTCTTTGATTGGCAGAAAGTGTGCGGACTTTGTTAGGCGATCAACTATCACCCAAATAGTGTCATGACCTCTTGGCGTTCTTGGCAACTTTGTAATAAAATCCATGGAGATTTGTTCCCATTTCCACTTGGGAATCTCAGGTTGTTGCAGAAGTCCTGAAGGCTTCTGGTATTCTGCTTTCACCTTAGCATACGTTAGACACTTGCTCACATAAACAGCAACATCGCCCTTCATCCTAGGCCACCAATAGTAATCCTTGAGATCTTGGTACATCTTATCCGCTCCTGGATGGATAGAGTACCGCGATTTGTGAGCTTCATCAAAAACAACTTTCCTTAAACCACCAAACAGAGGAACCCAAATCCTTTTCTCAAAACATAACGTTCCTTCCTTGTTTGGCACCAATAGCTTCTCTATCCCACGGAGATATTCTTCTTCAAGATTTCTTTCCTTAAGAGCTTCTTTCTGCGCGGCACGAATGCGCAAGGAAAGATCGGTTTGGATAATCATTTCTAAAGCCCTAACCCTTATGGGCTTGATCCTCTCTTTTCGACTTAGGGCGTCGGCAACCACATTCGCCTTCCCTGGATGATACTTTATCTCGCAATCGTAATCATTTAACAACTCAACCCATCATCTTTGTCTCATATTCAACTCCTTCTGGTTGAATATGTGTTGTAGGCTATGATCTGTAAAAATTGTACATTTCGTACCATATAGGTAGTGTCTCCAGATCTTTAAAGCAAATATCACTGCGCCTAGCTCCAAATCGTGCGTGGTATAGTTCTTCTCATGTACCTTCAACTGACGAGAAGCGTAAGCAATAACCTTCTGGCGTTGCATCAACACGCAACCCAATCCTTGACGCGAGGCATCACAGTATACCACGAAATCGTCAGTACCTTCCGGTAGTGCTAGGATTGGCGCATTGCAGAGCTTATCCTTCAACAGCTGAAACGCTTCTTCCTGTTTGATTCCCCAATCAAACTTCCCATCTTTCTGGGTGAGGAGCGTCAATGGTTGAGCGATCTTCGAAAAATCCTCAATGAACCTTCGATAGTAGCCAGCCAAACCCAAGAATTGTCGAATCTCGGTTGGCGTCTTTGGCGTTTCCCAATTCTTGATCGCTTCGATCTTGGTTGGATCCACATGGATTCCATCTCCATTTACCACATGTCTAAGAAATTGGACTTCACGTAGCCAAAATTCGCACTTAGAGAATTTGGCATACAGCTGTTCTTTCTTCAGCAGCTCCAAAATAGCTCTTAGATGCTGTTCGTGCTCAGCCTTTGTCCTTGAATAAATCAAGATGTCGTCGATAAACACAATCACGAACTTGTCCAAGTACGGCTTGCAAACTCTATTCATCAAATCTATAAAGACTGCAGGTGTGTTTGTCAACCCAAACGGCATAACAAGGAACTCGTAGTGTCCATAACGAGTTCTGAAGGCTGTCTTCGGGATACTCTCCTCTTGTATCCTTAACTGATGGTATCCAGATCGCAAATCGATCTTTGAGTAAAAGCTTGAACCTTGCGGTTGATCAAACAGATCATCAATTCTTGGCAGAGGATATCTATTCTTGATCGTCAGCTTGTTCAGCTCCCGGTAGTCTATGCACATACGAAAACTACCGTCCTTCTTTTTGACAAACAGGACCGGAGCTCCCCAAGGCGAGAAGCTTGGTCAGATAAATCCCTTGTCTAACAACTCTTGAAGTTGTGTCGACAATTCTTGCATCTCAGACGGGGCAAGTCTATAAGGTGCCTTAGCCACAGGCGCGGCACCTGGGACTAAATCGATGTGAAACTCCACTTGCCTCTAAGGCGGCAGTCCAGGCAAGTCCTCCGGGAAGACTTCCGGATACTCCCTCACGACAGGGATGTCTTCGATCTTAGGTTCTGCAGCTTTCTTGTCTACAATGTGTGTCAGGAAGGCAGCACACCCTTTTTGCAAACACTTTCGCGCTTTGAGGCAGCTGATAATTCTTAACGGCGTATCGCGCTTTTCGCCATGTACCACAATTGTTTCGCCATCTTCGGTCGGGATACGAACGACCTTTTCGTGACAAACAATTTCTGCCTTGTTGCTTGATAACCAATCCATTCCTACTACCACGTCAAAGCTCCCCAGCTGGACTGGTAGTAGATCCAAAGTAAACTCACGTTCTCCCAACTTGATTGCACAACCTCTGATCACTACATTGGCTTCTACTAACTTCCCATTAGCCAATTCGATTGAGTAGGGAATATCTAACTTACTAGCGGCTAACCTAAGCATATTCTTAAATTCTAACGATACGAAGCTATAGTCGGCACCAGTATCAAATAAAATGGATGCATAGCGTTGGTTTACAGGGAACGTACCAGTAACGACATTGGGATCCTGGCGCGCTTCCCTCGCTTCGATATTGAACACTCTTCCACGGGCTTGGTTCAACTCTGGGCAGTTCCTCTTAAAGTGCCCGATATCACCACAGTTAAAGCATCCAGGTCTTTGCCCGTTTCCACCTCCATTTCCAGCTTGGTTATTCCTTTGGTTATGATTCATAGCGCCCGCTTGATTCACATTGTTGCCTCGATTCCCATTACCTCCATTGTTTCCTTGTGGGCGATTTCCAATTCCACCCCGGTTATTGTTTCTGTTTCCAAATCCTCCTTGGCCTCCCTGGCCAACAGTGGCCCAACAAGAATCCTTCAAGTGGCCAGGTTTCCCACACGCTTCATATACCTTCAAACCACATCGGCCAGAATGGTGACGCTGGCAGGTGTTGCACTTGGGCTGGGTGCCCATATATCCCTTTCCTTTCTTTCCACCACCAGCTGTAACCTGAGCTGGCGCGTTTGGCTCTCCTTTCTTAACAACACCAATAGTGCCTTGTTTGAAGTTCGAGAACTTTCGTTTGTTACCTCCGGATGACTCGACGTGAGTCTCTTTCTTCTTTGTCTCGATCTCATCGAACTTGTTCAGGCGGATAGCCTCCTCAGTGAGAGCCACGCTCAAATCGATTGCCTCAGTAATTGTTGCAGGCTTGGAGGAGGTCACCATGCTTATGATTTGAGGAGCTAATCCCCAAATGAAGCGTTCAATCCGCTTGAATTCTGGAGTGACCATATAGGGTACCACATGCGACAGGTCGTGAAACCTCTGAACATATTCCGCGATCTTCGGACCTTCCATCTTCAAATGCCAGAACTCAGTTTCCAATCTTTGGATTTCAGCGCGAGAACAATACTTTTTGCGTATTAGTTCCTTCAGTTCGGTCCATGTTAGTGCGTAGGCAGCAGCTTCACCAAGTGTCTGCACTTGCAAATTCCACCAAGATAGGGCTCCATCCAAAAATAGCCCAGAAATGTAGGTGACTTGCTGGTCTGGTGCACATTTGCTCATGCGGAGAACAGATTCAGTCTTCTCGGCCCAACGAACAAAAGCGACAGCACCTCCGGTGCCATCAAAGTTGACAGGCTTGCAGTCTAGAAACTGCTTGTAGGTGCACCCTGCACATACGTTACAACATATGAATGGCATTAGCATCCTTACTAGAGATATCCAATTAGATCATGGTATGTCTTAATGACTTAGTATTACCATGAGGTGGATTGTTGTTGCCATTGTTGTTTGAGCTGCTTCCGCTGGGTCCTCCTTGCGAGGCGGCGTATAGCGCGATGGCAGCAGCGATGACTTGTTGGAGTTCTGCCTCATTGGTAGGCATCGGCGTTTGACGTCTCGGCGGCATCTTCTAAAAGATGGGTTCACGTCGGTCAGACCATAATAAAGCGTACGTATATAATGATAGTAATAGTACATAACATCTCATGTTATAATCATATTAATCACACAACATCCCATGTTATAAGACATAACTAATCAATCAAAACATCACATATGATGAGAATACTGCGATTGCATTGCCAAAATCGGGACCACATGGTAGTGTGTACAAGTACATAATAGTGTCATACATCATCATCGACTAAGGGCTACATCACCCCAGTCCAAAAGAATATCAAATCAGTGTCAATACATCCTATATACATGATCAACAAAAGTCAGAATCAGAATGCAGTCTCCAAAAATGCTGTGTGGTCAGAGCAATCGCCGTCTTCTCACCAACGTCTACCCATGCTGTACTAAAGATGCCCTAAACTGATGGTGGTGGAGGAGGGGGAAAATGGGTGTAGAACAAACGTCGCAAATGGAGCCAGTCCTCCTCCATGGCTCTCTGGGTACGCAACCAAGAAGCAACCTGCTGCTCAAGTGCCAAAAGGCGTGCAGCATAATCAGGTAACAATGGTCGAGGGTGCTGCGAAGAAGCAGGGTGGGTCTGACCCTGACACTGGCACGGCGGTGGCTGAGCTCTCTCAAGCTCCTGAATACGCCGTGTGAGTGCCTCCTGCTGGACAACAAACGACATCAGAACGTCCTCAATAGAATACCCCATATGGAAAGGATGGTAGGGGTCGGTCGGTGGCATAACAGACGGTAACGTCCAGAGAAACGGCTCGCTGGCTGGATCAAAAGGTGGCACAACGAATGGTGGTGCAGGGGGAATAGCAGATGAAGACTGTGGCATAACTGGAATAGATGTCGGCACATGTCCAAAGGGATGAGCCGAGGAACCCTCTCCAGGTCGAGCTGGAGGTGTGTACTGTGCAAATGAAAAAGAGAAATCAACGTGACGTGCATCGGGGGTATGAGGAGGAATAGGTGGAAGCTCATCATCCGCAGGAATCCACCCATGCTGGGCGTGCTCATCTCGTGGGTCAATCTGTGCCTCATACAGGCATAGGGTCAAGGTGGGGTGCAACAAGAGGGTCAGCAGGTATATCAGCGATAAGTGGGGGATCAACATGATCAGCAGCAATAACATGGTCACCCTCCAGTAGTGGTGCATCAGCAGGGTGATCATCAATGGGTAGGTCAGCAATCACATGATCAATGGGCATGCCAGCATGAACAGGGTCATGCTCAAACACTGGGTCAGGAGCAGCTACTGGCTCAAGGGCCATGGCAGGCTCGGGATCAACGAACTCCATATCAAAATCTGCATGATCAGCGAATGCAGGGTCAACTGGGTCTACTGGGTCAACCATAGGCTGATCCAAGTGGATGAACTCTATCTCCTGGTCCGGGTCAAATCCAGGGGGAAAAACAGGGTCTGAATCCTCATCGAGGTCGTGATCGAAAGCAAATCTAGGAGCAGAGACAGCAGATGATTCCCTGTCAGGATCTGAACCGTGTGAATAGTGTTGTGCACTCCGAGTGTGTGACGGTGCGGAGGCCACAGACTCGAAGGAGTCTGGAGCGGGTGAGTGTGCAGGTGACTCCTCAGCTGGAGCATCTGCGAGTAACAGAAGACCACCGTCAGCTAGAAGGGCCTCGCCCTCAACATCGTCCTCCAGGGGCTCATCATCAAACAGATCGACGTCGTCATCAACGTCGGCGTCGAGGAGCATATCGTAAGCAGGATAAACGGCCAAAGGTATGGGAGCAGGGATCTCTACGAGTGGTAGGTACCCAGCAAAAGGACCATCAGCGGGCTCATCGACAGCGTCGGGCAGCGCAAAGGGCTGAAAGTCGTCCTCGTCTGTGCTGGTAACATCTGATGTGTAGACCTCGTGCTCTGAAGACTCTAAGTCGTCTGATACTATGGGTCTAGGGCCCGTGGTGTCCGAATCACTTGTGCCGGACGAGTCCATGGTGTCTGTAACACAAACACAAATATGTACAAATAATCAATCATACAATCAGATAAGCACATTAGTCACCAAGTAAGCAATCAAATAATTCTCCTAGTCCCACTAGCCTCCCAGCCTCTCAGACTGCTCTTCCTAGTCCCACTAGCCAAATTCTCCCAGCCTCTCAGACTGACTCCCTAGTACCACTAGACAACTACCTCGGTCTCCTAGACCGAGCCTCGGTCTTCCAGACCGAGCCTCAGCCTCCCAGACTGAGCCTATAAATAATAAATAAATGTGCTCAACATTTGTTTTTAAAAAGTTTTGGATCTGGACTTGAGTGGTATGCAATGTAAAAATGTTTTCGTGAGAGCCCTAGTGATCATAGTCTAGACTCGAGAAGGAATCCTAGTTCGCTATGATCAGAGCTCTGATACCAAGCTATCACACCCTGGCTTTGCGGAAGCGTGGTTATTTTGGTGTGACTTCTTAATACCATAGCTTAATCATAACAAGCTATATGAAATAAAAACCATGCAAGATCATCCATTAAAATAAGTTTGAAGAGTAAAGAACCACAACATTGTCTTAACGGATATCACATCCTAACGAACATAAACAGTGTTCAAAAGACACAACACCAACAAGAAATAAACACAGTTTAAGAACTGTGACTCGTCTAGGAAAAAGTCACATCCCTTAAACTCGGATGACCTCGAGACTAATGCAGCGGGAAAACGTGTCATACCGCGCCAGATCCTTTAATTCCCTGAAATACATGTAAGTTGAAAAATCAACAATAATGTTGAGCGAGTTCATGTGTAAGTGAGTAAATAAACCTTTGTATGTATAAAAACCCTGGTATGTAGCAAATAAGGAAAAAGAGATCACCAATGGTTTGCAAGGCCATTGATATGTGTGAAGTGCAAGTAGGAAGACTCAAACCTAGCAGATTTATGCGTTGGGTACAAAGTCACCCCGAGGTCCGTTCTGTTTGGGCCTGGGGCTGGGCTCGCTACACCCAGATAGATCTACCGCTCCTGCCCCTCGGTCCTACCTTGAGGATTAATGGCCTCAAGTTTCCGCCTACCCACTCACATGATCTGAATAATAACCCTCCTTACGCTAACCATACCATGTAAGAATTATTCGTAATCATAGTAACATGTATTTCACCCCCGCAGTTTAGAAAACTGAAAACAGTTAGAGAAAAGGGGGACATGAACTCACAGTGGTGCGTCTCTACCAAGTATATCTCCTGATCAAGCAGCTGTGCGACGACCTACACGTACTAAATCTATTAGACGGACGGCCGTGCCTTAGCTTAAGGTTTAAGTTTTTGGGAAATAGTTAGACAACTATTTCGTGTTTATATTTTTTTTGTAAATACTTGGTAATTATTCTCCTTCCCAAGGATGGGGGATTTAATACATGCGTGTTCGTAAAATTCGAAATACATTATTAAGTCTCACTTAATATATTTTATTTCTTACTTCAAAATATAAATATTCTTCCCAAAATAATACTTTGACAAAAACACGCGTTCATAAATATTTTCTTAAAATGCGTAAGTTACGTTTTAAAGATCAGGTGGTAATAATTATACCGTTGTAACTTATTATTTATTATGAAGGTGTTTGTATTATTTTTTGGAATCGTTAACATTCGGTAATATTATTTTTACCCTAAAAATAATATTTGTATAGTTCACAAAATAATCATAGAAATTCACAAGTGTTGTTATGAAAAACATATATTCTAAATATATATATTTCAGGTTTTATTTTGTGAAAATCCCACCTCCGACACTTAGAAATTTTGTAAATAGAATCGTGGCGAAATTTACATTTTCGAAAACAAGTTAGAAATATATTTATAATACTTGTGATGAAAATATTTTCAAGTGTTAGGTTTTTGGAAAAATTTCGCCAGAGTTTCCCCTGTAACTGGAGGTGGCCACGCTTTCAAGCGTATCATTTTCTTTTAAAATCCAAATCAACAATTTCCTCAATCAACAATAAACAATATTCAACTAGTTAAAATAGATATAATCGCAGAAATACATGAACTTGTGGTTTTTCCAAAATATGTAGTATCTTTCCATTATTTTTAGTGGATTTTTGTATAGATCAATTTGGTTTCTTGAAAATCTTGCTTTTAAAGAAGTTACATCTTTACAACTTCTTGTCAACATTTACAAAAATAGTTCTCTTGTCAAAACTTTGTGTTACACAAGTGTCTACACACTTGTGTGTTTACAAAAATCACTCTTGTTCAAGTAAAATCCGGTTTTAGAAAATAAGATTTCCTTGACACTTGGTCCTTTGAAAATACCGCTTGTAGATCCGTAGATCTGCTAGTTTACAACTCTATTTCATAAGAAATATTGATTTTACACAAGTTCATGCTTAATGTGTAGTAGTGTTCATCATTTTACCCCTTTGTACACTTAAACAAACTCTATGCCATGATTCTTGATCATGACTAATCCGGGTTAGATGATGATCCGAGCTACTACAATCATAGATCAACACTAAATAATCACAACAAAACAAGTCTTACAAGTTTTACACAACTCTATAGCTTTTATCCAACTTATTTCTCATTCTTGTAAACTTTTAGTATGTGGCTTAGTATGTTCATGATTTTCACCCGACAAAGTTCATATTAACCACTTTAGAATAGATCAAGAGTGTGTTTGAAGTCACTTACTACTAGCTCGAGGCTAGGGAAGAAACTAGTCGAAGATTGGGTGGATAAAAGCAATGAGGTGAGGTCCTTCGCGTTCCGAATGCACCGAGCTCCTTTGTATGAGATCCTTAACCCTTGTATGCACTTGGAATGGGTTGAAGGAAATCGAAAATGGATGGATGGTTGTGGGTGGTGTTCGGCCGAGAACCAAGAGAGAGGGAGAGAGTGTTTTGTGGTTAAGTGTTGTGATGAAATGAACATGTTGGTTTAAGATGGTTACTTATAGACAAAACCTTTCACAATTAACCAATGGTTTTAGTGTCTACTAGATATTAAACACATATGATTATTATAATCAACAAAGGACAAGGGTGTCCCCCTAGGGGACGAGTTCGGTTGAGGGGGGGGGGGGGGTTATCTGGTTCCATTTCAACCATTAGTTAGCCATTTAGTTAAGTAATTAGAAGGTGTAACCATTTACTAGCATGTTATGCATTGTGACGGGTGTTAGGGTATCCGAGGACCCTAGCTGGTTTAGAAAAAGAAAAACAATGTGAATGGCAATATTTTTATGTTCCAGGTAAAGTCCGGCTGTTCGGTTGGATAACAATCCGTTAAAGCGCTTAACAAAGCTTTAAAGTGTCGTTAATACTATTTCTAGTGACCCAACTTATTCCCGACACTTTGGAAAGTGTCTAGTAATGTTTTTCTCATGTTTTGGCACTTATTAGTTAGCTAGATGCTGAATTTTAATTAAAGTGTTGAATTTTGTACTTAAAGTACGTTTTAGGCACATCCGGTCACTGTAATCTCATTCCTAGTGACGCAGTTCTACAACCCTTATATCCCTACACTCACCACTAGTGTAGCAAACTATCTCAGGCTCTTACAGGCCTTAGAGGCAGTACCTGCCTGGTGCTAGTTATGACAGCACGTTTAATAGGTTATCCGTTCATTGTGCTACTGTGCTTTTGGTGCATCAAGGTTGTCACAAAGGTGCTGTAAGCAAAACATGGAGTGACAGCAAGTAAAGTATGATGCAAGTAAGTACATGTATCAGCATTCAAGTATCAGTTTATCCACAAGTTCAAGTAAGCACAGTAATTAAGCAGTAATTAATTATTAATTAAGTCGTACGGATACCTGGTTTAGTGAGGGTTGTCACACAGTGTTTGAAACCACTATTGGTTTAAAACAGTGTTGTTAAAACAGTGTTTTGAAACCACTTTTGGGTTAAAACAGTGGTTTCAAACACTGTTTTAAACCAACAGTGGTTTTAAACACTGTTAACCCAAAAGTGGTTTCAAAACACTGTTTTAACAACACTTTTTAACCCAACAGTAGTTTCAAACACTGTTTTAACCGAAAAGTGGTTTCAAACCACTGTTTTAACCCAAAATAGTGGTTTCACTTTTTCTCGGATTAAAACACTGTTTGAAAAACTATAGGTATTATGTAAAATACAATTAAAATTAAGATTATGATTTACATTTTTTGATATTCTATCCGTGTATAGAGATTCATTAAACGTAATAAGCATTAAAATGAGCACGATAGTTCGTCATTAATAACTTGAACTCATACTAAAGAAACTTACAGCCCACGATAGTTCGTCATCATCTTTGAGCTCGATAAGAATGGTTTGGAACCCTTTAAACCCTACCAAATATAGAGCAATGTGATTCAGTTTCTCATATAGCGTTGTCAGCTTACTACCTAAAAAAATAATGCTTTGTGCCATTGAAATCCGTATTTGTTAGAAGTTGGATCATAATTGAAAATGGTATAAAACAAATAGTTATAAATGGATGAAAAAAAAAAAGAATGAATAACCAAAATGACCTTATGGCTAACCTAGGGATGAGCATTTGGTATCAAGTATATTCGGTACCAGTACCAGTTCCCATTTTCCTCGTAAACGTAAAAACTGAGTGATAGATTATTCACGAACTTACTTCAAATGTTAAACCACGTTGTCGGGCATCATTGAGAGTCCTAACAACCTCAGCATATGCTTCAGCCTTTTTATCTATGGCTGGCTTATCAGCTAGCCCCCTGAAGCTTGACTCGTTTACGTTTGAAATACGGCTCACACTGTGATGAAAATCCCTGTTTTCCTTTTGCCAGTCATCCTAAAATATATAAAACAAAAAGGCATTTAAAATAAATTCATCAACGATAATATAAAATATTCCTTGTAGAAACTAACCTCTAAAACTGCCATCATATAGTCACTAAAATTTATGAGATTATCTTTCTGAGCTTCCTGAACGGCGGATACCATTGCCATTTCATGAACCTGAGATTATGAAATTGTGACATGAATATTGTGAATTAAGTAACAGTTGGTTGTCATTTCATTAATGCCCGTGAAACAGTCGTGCGTATTTAGTTCAACGATTTAGAGAAGTAGAGGTGTTAAGTACCCGCTGTAAGTATTCTTCAACGCTTGTAGCCTCAGCCGGAAAAACATCCTCAAAATTTGTCTACAAACAGAGTTACAAGTTTTAACAAAGGGGACGGAGGTTTTGAGCGGGAAAAGAGGAGAAAAGATGCCCTAACTTAATGACACGTGACCCAAATCACTTCCCAAAAAGTCTCAGAAGCAAACCTCCACGACATGCGCAAAACTGCCTCCACCTGGCCCGCCAAAAAGATGTTAGTATAAAACAATTGGATATATTCTATCTAAATATATGTTTGGAAAAAAAATGCTTTTTTTGAGCTGGGGCATGTCAAAAATGAAGGAACTTATGCTGCCTACATATAATAAATCCATCATTTAGTTTACCTTGCAGTTATCCGGTGAGCAATAGCAACATTAAATCCAACTCAGTTGTCAGTTCACAGTTATCTGCTAGAACAAAAACATTGAAAAGTCAACTCATTCTAAAGCTAGAACACTGACGGAATGCACAGTCAACTCACTTTAAGTCCTCCGGTTCCATGGGCGACTGGTACAGTTCCATACCTCATTGCATACAGCTGATTTAGACCACATGGTTCGAATCTTGAGGGCATTAGCAGGATATCACAACTGCACATTTCACACAGACACACATCATAAAATGAAGGAACTTATGTTGCCTACATATAATACAATCCATCATTTAGTTACCCTGCAGTTATCCGGTGAGCAATAGCAACATTAAATCCAACTCAGTTGTCAGTTCACAGTTATCTGCTAGAATAAAAACATTGAAAAAATAGCCACTCATTCTAAAGCTAGAACACTGACGGAATGCACAGTCAACTCACTTTAAGTCCTCCAGTTCCATGGGCGACTGGTACAGTTCCATACCTCATTGCATACAGCTGATTTAGACCACACGGTTCGAATCTTGAGGGCATTCACAGGATATCACAACTACACATTTCACACAGACACACATCATAAAATGAAGGAACTTATGCTGCCTACATATAATACAATCCATCATTTAGTTACCCTGCAGTTATCCGGTGAGCAATAGCAACATTAAATCCAACTCAGTTGTCAGTTCACAGTTATCTGCTAGAACAAAAACATTGAAAAGTCAACTCATTCTACAAGATCAATCTCCATTTCAATCAAACAAAAGAAACAGATCAAGAACAGAGCTGGTTACTTACTTGAGCAAATTCAGTAACAACACAGAACCCTGTGGACTCTCAAACGAATCTAACATTTGAATAATATTCTCATGTTTCAATTTTCTCAAAATCTGCAAAAACAGGCATCATATGAGTTAAACCCTAACACACACACACACACACACACACACATATATATATATATATATATATATATATATATGACATTAATAATACCTCAATTTCTTATCTGAGATTTTGAATATCCTTTTCACTTTTACCATGATATGACCTATGAACTTCATTGCAACAGTCTATTCTTCCAAATAGATAAACACATATTCAAAACAAAAGAAAGAGAATTGAAAAACCGATGAATCTGAAAGCGAATACCTGACCGGTGAACTTGCGTCTCCACTTGTATACTTTACGGAAGGATCCTTCACCTACACACCAGAACACAACATTACATCTAAAACAATCAGAATAAATGTAAAACCAGAAAAACAATCATAATCAAATGCTCGATCTCATAAACACGTCCAACGAACAGATTACACGAACGTATTTTTCAAATAACACGAACAAATTTTTCGAAATCTCGCCTTGTGTGAGTACGATTGTTACCTTTTAATCAAATACCAATTCTCAAACACATCCAACGAACAGATTACACGAACATAACAAAATCACCTTCATCTACATAAACAAAAAAAAAATGATTACAAAGTAGCATGATTTCAAACCCTAAATTAGAAAAAAAGGAATCATTACAAACAACAATGAAAGATAGAAGAAATGGAAGAAATCATACGAAATCATCCATGAAAGACAGAGATTAGGGTTTGTGGATTTTCTTGATCGATGAGGTTGAGAGAAGATTACAGTGAAATCAAAGAAAAAAGGGTTTGAAGATTGGATGTGGAGGTGCTCTGGATTTGAGAGAGGGATTGAATTTTAAAAATGGAGCCAGAATAATGTAGGTTATATATGTATACGGTTTGAATTTTGAATCTGGAGCCAAGATTTTGAATATGGGCAGTGGTTTAGATGAACATCAGTGGTTTGCCCTTTTGTATATGTGGGCAGACCTTTGAAAAAGTGAATGTGGGCCACATTTTTTATGAAATCAGTGGTTTGCCCTTTTGTAAAGGGAAATAAGAAGGGGAAGGCACTGTTGGGCGGGAAAAGGCAAAAAGTGACGCCCTAATTAAATGACACGTGGAAAGTGATGCCCTAATTAAGTGACACGTGGCCTAAATAACTTTCATTTATTATATATAATAGAATATAATAGATGTATAATATAATATAATATAATATAATAAAACAAGGGAGGAATCTATAAAATGTTTAGATTAGAAGATTAGAATTTGAATTAATCTTAAATGAATTTAGGAATAATTTAGTTGGGGAAGGTTCAAATGAAAACCATTTTTATTGTGAAAACTCGAAAACTAACTAAAAAAAGCCTAAAAAACACACAATTTTTTTTTTCAATTTTTTTTTTATAAAAATCGCAGGTTTTTTTATATAATTTTTTTTTCAAAAAAAAAAAAAATTTGTTGTAGTACACATGTGTATGTGTAATACTACACATGTGTAGTACACATACACATGTGTAGTATTACACATGTGCACTACAAAATTTATTTTATTTTATTTTTTTTGAAACTTTTTTTATATAAAAAAAGCTACGTTTCGAGTTTTCACAATAACTAGTGGTTTTCATTTGAACCTTCCCCTAATTTAGTTATTGTTTTTAATTAGATATTGATAAAGGGTTTAAAAAGTCTAAAATACCCTTAAATCAGATTTAATCATTAGTTCTTACACTTTGTATAAACGGTGGGGGGGGGGGGGGTGGGGGTAGGTTTTTGGGTGGTGGGGTTGAGGGTGGGTGTTTAGGTTTTGGGTGGTGGTGTAGTAGGTTTAGATTTTAGGTTATTGGACATCTGTCACTCTTTAAATTCTTTTTACACTTCTTACAATTAGGAGTTTTTATAGAATAACTTAAACCTGGCTATATATATATATATATATATATATATATAAGGGAAGGCTAGATAGAAAACCCTCATTTTGGTAGAAAACTCTGGAAACCCAAATCTCCCCCCATTTTTACCCAACTTTCCGACATTTTTTTTTTGAAAAAAATAATCCATGTAATATACATGTTTTAGAGTGTTTTGGGCCAAAAAAATAAAAAAAGCGCCGAAGGGATTTTTTTAAAAAAAATAAACAAATTTCAGCAATGTCCGGTCGCCTAACATGTGTTAGGCACAAAAGACAGAAATTCCTGAAATTTTTTTTTTTTTTTTTTAAATTATCCCTTCGGCGCTTTTTTGATTTTCTTGGCCCAAAACTCTTAAAAACATGTATATTACATGTGTTATTTTTTTCAAAAAAAAAAATGTCGGGAGGTTGGGTTTTTTTATATAGATAGGGTTTTCTATATAGCCTTGCCCTATATATATATATATATATATATGATCCTGTACCTCTGTACACAACATCACTAAAGATGTAAAATGTGCAGGCTTCTTATGGGTTATTATTATCAGGATCACAGCCCAAATCCAGCAATACAGCCCGTCAACCCAAGTCAAAAGTCAACACATGAAAAAACAGGCCATTAGTTTCACCCAAAACACAATCCACAGATCATGACCGTTGATCTCAAACTTCAACACAAGGAAACAAAGCCATGACTCGACATAACACGTGTCAAACGTCCATTGGCTACTGAAACGTGGCATGCGATATTATTGGCCAGATCAACTCAACACAACTCCTTGTTAGATCTAAGTATATTGAACTGCATATATATCTTTCCAGATGCTTCTTCTCTAATTCAACAACAATTCAACACCAAAAGCGATTCAGATCAGAAGTTTTGCTGGTGAATTAGGTTATGGAATTAAGCAGGAGGAAGATGTGTTGTTATATGCAGTTTTGTTGTTTTGTGTTGATCGGATGCTTCATTTCGCAGATTTGTGCTTCTTCTGACGCTGTAAGTGAACTGATTTGATGCTGTTTTTATAGATCTGTAACCTGTAATGTATAGATTTGTAACTAGTAAGTAGTAACGGATTTCTTTGTAGATATTTTACGAGTCGTTTGATGAATCGTTCGAGGGGAGTTGGATCGTGTCTGAGAAGGAAGATTATTCCGGTAAGAGTTGGTTTAATTTGAGATGTTGTTTGTGTGATTAGGTTGATTGAATTGCTGTTAGTGTGTGTTGTTAGGAGAATTGGTTGAAGTGTTGATGTTAATAGTTTGGTAGATTGATTGAATTTTGTTTGATTAACTTGTTGTTAGGGTTTAAGTTGTTAGGAAAGTTGATTGAATTGTTGATGTTAATAGTGTTTTTTGATTGAATTAAGTTTGATTAACTTGTTGTTAGGGTTTAAGTGGTTTAAGAGAATCAGTTGAACTGTTGCTGTTAATAGCCTGGTGAATTGATTGAATTTAGTTTGATTAACTTGTTATTAGTGTTTAAGTGGTTTAAGAAAATCAATTGAACTCCGTGTAAACGGCTATATGATTGATTATGGAATTGGAGTTAGGTTAAAGTTAACAAAATGTACAGATCATAGAAGAATCCATGGACTGTACTGCACTTCTAAAGTTTGTTAATTACTCTAGAGATTTGAGTGTGTGAAAATTGTAGTATGAACTGGCTTGAGTGGATTTTATGTTCTGTAGTCTACTTAAATGCCTCATTTACATGATTACAGACATACGATACGTTTTGCTTTTTAATTTTTCTTTCTCTGTTCACATTTCAATCTGACTTGAGCTTGCCTGTGTAGTACTAATTAACCACCATATACTGAACACTTGATAATGACCTTTTTGTTTAGACGTCTTATTATCCATTGAAGATCCCAATGGTTCGTTCTTGATCAGATAGTATTAAAACTAGTTATCTAAAATATGGTCTATGTTGTCATGCTGATCTTATGATACTCTTTCAGGTCACCTACCTACATAATACAAATTGATTAACAGAACATAGTTAAAAGTCATCGTCAAACACATGTCAAGTTTTTTAATGATAATCCAAATTACACATCCCCCTTAACCATACAATAATTACAAGAGATCCAGATGAATATACCCACTAACCTATGAATGTACACAATTTGGGCCTGGGCCAGCCTAGATAACTTAGGTGCTGTGGCCTGTGGGCTATTTTAAGTACTATGGATCGACCTAGGGTGTAGTTTAAGAGAAAATCACCAAATTGGCCATCTTGACCAATGAGTGAGACAAAATAGCCTGATTTTTTAAACAATTTCTTTACAAAAAAAGAAGAAAAGTCAATATTTTTTTTGGAAAAGAAAAAAAGTCGGGCTATTTTGTCGAACTCATCGGTCAAAATGAGCATTTCGGTGATTTCTCTTATATAATGACCTAAGTTTTATCTCATAAACGATCAGTTAATTACTTGTGGGGTTTGGTGACATTTTGATTCATGGTAGAATAAATATAATGAACTTGCAAGCTCTCATTCATTATGTTTATTTCTTCCTAATCTGTTGTTTAGCTGTTTGTGATCTATCTGCTACAGACAGGCAATCACATTTGTTGTTGTTCACTTTATTTTTTTTGTTGCTGTGTTATATGAGAACTGTTTAATTGATCACTCGTGTACTCATGTGGATGTTCAGATATAAACTCTGTTTCAAGGTTCTCTTCTTATGGTTTTGTTTTTTTTTCCAATATCACTTTCTAAACTTCATTATCATATAATTATGGTCCATAGGTGAATGGAAACACTCAAAGAGCGAGGGACACGATGATTACGGGCTTCTTGTGAGCGATAAAGCAAGAAAGTACGCAATCGTCAAGGAGCTAGAAAAACCCGTCGAGCTCAAGGATGGTACAATCGTTCTCCAATACGAAGTCCGTCTTCAAAACGGTCTCGAGTGCGGTGGTGCATATTTGAAATACCTTCGACTGCAAGAAGCTGGGTGGACTGCCAAGGGCTTTGACAACGAGTCTCCTTACTCGATCATGTTCGGTCCTGACAAATGCGGTGCAACAAACAAGGTTCATTTCATCTTAAAGCACAAAAACCCGAAAAGCGGAGATTACGTTGAACACCATCTTAAGTTCCCTCCTTCTGTCCCGTCAGACAAATTAACCCATGTTTACACCGCCGTTGTAAAACCCGACAACGAGCTTGTAATCTTGATCGATGGAGAAGAGAAAAAGAAGGCTAATTTTCTCTCGTCTGAAGACTTCGAACCCGCGTTAATCCCCGCAAAAACCATTCCGGACCCAGATGATAAAAAGCCTGAAGATTGGGACGAGCGAGCTAAAATCCCCGACCCGGAAGCAACAAAGCCCGACGATTGGGATGAGGATGCACCTATGGAAATACTAGACGAAGAAGCAGAGAAACCCGAAGGATGGTTAGACAACGAGCCTGAGGAGATTGATGACCCGGAAGCGGTTAAACCCGAGGATTGGGATGACGAGGAGGATGGTGAATGGGAAGCACCACAAATCGAAAACCCGAAATGTGAATCGGCACCGGGGTGTGGAGAATGGAGGAGACCGTTAAAGAGGAACCCGGCTTACAAGGGTAAATGGCATGCTCCGCTTATTGACAACCCCGCTTACAAGGGGATATGGAAGCCGCGTGAGATTCCGAACCCTGACTACTTTGAACTTGAAAAGCCTAACTTTGAGCCGATTGCTGCGATTGGTATCGAGATCTGGACCATGCAAGATGGAATCTTGTTTGACAACATTTTGATAGCGAGTGATGAGAAAACCGCTGCGGAAATCAGGGATACTACATGGAAGCCGAAGTTTAAGGTGGAAGAAGAGAAACAAAAGGCTGAAGAAAAATCAGCTGGGCTTGATGGGCTCAAAGGAATCCAGGTAACCAACTAACAAATAAAAAGTATATTGTTTTTTATTACTTTTTTAAACTTTTCTCTGATTGTTCACTCACGTCTTTGCAGAAAGCTGTGTTTGATGTGCTTTACAAGATCGCTGACTTGCCTTTCTTGGGTGACCACAAGGTCAAAGTTTTGGTAAGTCGATAATAATAGAGAAGAATCTTTCGGTTTTCCATGTTGTATGTGTCTAAAACCTGGTTGTTTTTTTGTATTGCAGGAACTTATTGAGAAGGCTGAAACACAACCAAACATTACAATTGGTGTCATAGTTTCAATCATTGTAGTGATCTTCAGCATCTTGTTGAAGTTGTTGTTTGGTGGGAAGAAAGCGGTAAGGACCAAACATAGGGTTCTCTTTTTCATGTATGATTAAAGGTTGCAATTGTGGTGGATGGGTTGGGTAACATGTCAGAATAGGATCATGTTTTTTTGGGTAAAGAAGAAAAAAAAAAAAAAACAAAAAAAAAAAAAAAAAAAAAAACCATGATTGGGTTAATCATCCAATTTAAATATTACTCAAATTGGGCCAGGCCTCTTTGGTTAATTTGATTAAGAAACAATATTAGTATGGGA